>MU742646.1:5829-22712 GCA_026770625.1 Nicotiana glauca
TTCCATGACGTTGCAAATTCTCTTTAAAAAATAATAAATAATAAAAGCAATTTATTAGCTTTTAAACAATAATGAGACGAGTCTCGCCAAATAACATACAAATTGCGGGGCCCTCAGTAGGTGGTTACTTTAAATTCTTAGATTCTGGGACGTGCCGTTTAGCTAATTTTACGGCCTTCTCAAAAATAACGACGTGCTAGTCGCTTTAGGTGCGCTTTTAGTAAGTTATTTCCCTAAACTCGGGTGTACATTTATGTGACCCAAAATCCAAATCTCAACGAAGTCAAAATGTTTTAAAGGCCATAGGCGTACTGGTACGGTGTGGTCCGAAATACATTTTCGCGGCGTTGCAAGTCTTTGTTAAAAATAATAATGATAATACTAAAAGCAGTTAAATTTTTTTGCACATAAGCCAAATCATGTTATAAAAATCAGATAATTAAGCCCAATACAATAGTTGAGCGACCGTGCTAGAACCACGGAACTCGGGAATGCTTAACACCTTCTCCCGGGTTAACAGAATTCCTTATCCGGATTTCTGGTACGCAGACTGTAATATAGAGTCAATCTTTTCCTCGATTCGTGATTCAACCGGTGACTTGGGACACCATAAATCTCCCAAGTGGCGACTCTGAATCTTAATAATGAATCCCGTTTCGATTGTCCTTTAATTGGAAAAACTCCCTTCTACCACGCCCTTCGCGGGGTGCGGTAGCACCGAAAGGAGGTGTGACAAGTGTTTCTAGACTCTTCAACATATAGGTTTAAAAATGTCCCCCAATTCTATCTCTCTCTCAGAATGCTCCTAATATTCTTTTATTAGTGTATTTTATCTCACTGTATATCTTAGGATCTCAAATTGCAGAATGTTCCTCTGTATTTTTTCCAGTGTTTTCTCTATATCTCAAAATCCCTTCTTCTGATTCACTCTCTTCTTTTATATCAGCGAGCGCCTATTTCAGTCCTTAAAATCAGTATTAGTGCAGTTTTCACTACTAATTATCTTTTATTTTTAACAATCCCACTTAGTAGTGCTGTTATTTTAATGTAGCTATTGCCCCTACATTTGTTAGCAGCCCCCTAAATATATTATTTATATACTTCCTATTCCAATTTCCAAATTTCCCCTCACAGTCCCTGCTATTTACCCTCCTAATTCTGAATTCTTATAAGCATGCCAAGTACTTCTTCTAACATAGACAAACAGAATCAAGAAGATGTCAGTTTCCAAAACCTAAATAACCCTATCATGAACTGGAATCAGAAATCATTCAAAGACTGAGCAACTAAAAATGATATTTACAAGGAAGAAATCAATGAGTACCCTTGTTTCAAAATTTTGAAACAATTACACCAAACCATCTAACAGGGAGTCAAGTGATACTAGCCATGTTGATTTCAATTTCAGGAATCCACTGACCTTATGAAGAACATCAAATATTAATGTTTAAATAACAAAACTAATTAACGACTCTAAAATCTCCCAAAAAATCAGAACACAACCCCTCTTTCAGAAAATTGAAAAGAAAACTAAAATAAACGGAAATAAATACGAATAAACCAATTAACTTAAAAGGGCGAACTAAGCTTGAAACTAATCTCAGTCAGGGTATGCTTGAATAGGCGGAGAAAGAAGAAGAAAACAAAGAAGAGGCGAAGCATAAAGACGAACAAAAAGGCGGAGAGAAAGAAAAACTTACCAAGTAGACTTGAGAACAACCGGTGATTCTGATTTAGCCTCGAAATGGTAAAAATCGTCTATTCTTTGTTAAGAACAGATGAATAACACCATTTTGAGGTGAACCACGCTTGGAATAAACGAGGAACTTGGAGGAATGACCTTGCATGGAGGAACCCGACTTTGATCTTCGATTTAAGATTCGAAGAGTTTGGCCATGATTTGAAGGGTAAGGGTTGGTTATTTGGGATGAGGAGGTAAAGGAGATTGTATAGTGTTGATTTGTCGGTTGTTTGAAATGGCGCCACCACTGGAGAAATTGTGGTGGCGCTAGGGTTCAGGGCTTTAACTTATTTGGCGAGACTCGTCTCATATTCGAAGGAAATGGAATGGGGCTTTGGAATGGGGAGGTTGAGAGGAGTTTGTGGTGTATTTTTGGGGCTGATTGGATGCCGGTTGCCGCCATGAGGTGATTTTCGGCGGCGGTGCACGGCGGAGGACGGTGGGGTTAGGCTGGTCTCTGAAGGATGAGAGATGATAGAGAGGAGGAGGGTTCTGAGGGGCAAGGGTTAAAAGGTTGTGAGATATTAAAATGATAGAATTAATTAGGGTCGTTGGATGATGGTAATCCAACGGCTCTGATTAAACCATGAATGGAAAACAGGGTCGTTTTGTTTAATAGGGTACTGGACCGGTTCAGGGGATACGGGTCGGGTAGGTAAATGGGTAATGGGCAGAGCTGTGGACCGTTGGATGGGGATGGATGGATGGCTGATATTTTTTGACATTGAAATAGCGTAGTATTATTACCATACTACGTCGTTTTAAATGTCTCAAGGCCTGAACTGATTTGGACCGGGTTTGGGGCAAATTTGGGTTGGTTTTTAGGTTGTTTTTTTTGGCTTCTTCGAATTTAAACAGATTTTTGCCCAATCTGATTTTCTCTCTTTTATTCTTTTCTTTTCCTTTTTATTTCAAAACTATTTTCTCCTCTCACATTAAAATAAAGCCTTAATTAATCCCCAAACCAAATCATTCTATCAAATTAACTTAACTATCTCTAATTAATAATTATCTCAAGTAATTAAATACCAAATCACACAATTTTGACTTTAAACACTAAAATGCAAAAAATATGTTATTTTTTTGGTGATTTTTTATTTTTGTAGAATAAGTAATTTACTACTTAACTCAAGAATTGTAAAATTAAATCCTAAATGCAATTACAACATATTTTTATATTTTTATTAATTTATTTTAACAAATAAACATGCACACACAAATGCAAATAATAACTGTAAATATCATGAAAATTCACACAATTGCATATTGGGAAACTCAAAAATTTTATTCTGAATTTTTGGAAGTGATTCATGTGAGGCAAAAATGATGTGCTCACACTTACCAAAACCATTCTGGATTCAAACTGACGAACCCGATACCACATAACACGGATACACAAAGCATAAAGAAGCAGAAATGGGGAAAATGGAGCGGTAACTCATAAAATTATCGACCGGGTCGTTACAATAATTTATTTTGGTTATTGATGTTACTCCTACTGTAGTTATAGTATCTTTACCCTTTCTCATGACCCCTCCCAGTTTATAAATTTTTAAACTCCGTATTTTTTACTGCTTGGTATATATTTCTTGCATAGGTTTAATTACATAGGTGTCCTATCACAACCTCGTCGAGGTTAGGCTCGACACTTACAGAGTATATTGTATTGACTATACTCATACTACACTCTGCATTTTTTGTGCAGATCAGTCCTAGTGGCGGTCAGTAGATTGTTTGGATCGAACAACCGACATAGACATAAGGTACAATTGCTCGGCGTTTGCAGCCATGAAGTCCCCTTCTACCCTTTCCATAACTGTTTATTTCATTTAAGATAGTTTTACTTTCATCCAAACCATTATCTATTTTATTCTAGTCGCTCATGCACTTGTGATGCGGTTTGTTCATTGTGGATAGATTGACTAAGTCGGCACATACCTATTCTCTAGAGCAATAGTTGAGGTCTACATCCGTGAGATTGTTCGTCTTCACCTCACACTTTTTAGGGCCGTACAATGTGAGTTAGGAATGCGTGTTGAGTTGAGTACAATGTTTCGTTCCTAGATGGACGGGAAGTCCGAGCGCACTATTCAAATATTGGAGGATATGCTTCGCACTTGCGTTATGGATTTTGGGGGTTCTTGGGATCAACTCGTGTTGCTTGCGGAGTTTTCCTATAACAATAGCTACCAGTCAAGAATCAAGATAGCTCCTTATGAGGCATTGTACATGAGGCGGTGTCGTTCTCTGGTTGGTTGGTTTGAGCCTAGAGAGGCTTGATAATTGGGTACCGATTTGGCTCAGGATGCCTTGGATAAGGTTAAGATTATTCAAGTTCAACTTCGCACAGCTCAGTCTATACAGAAGAGTTATGCCGACCATGGAGTTCGCAATATTGCATTCATGGTTGGAGAGATGGCATTACTCCAGGTTTCACCCATGAAGGGGGTGATGACATTCAGAAAGAAGGCAAGTTGAGCCCTAGGTATATCAACCATTTTAAGATTCTTAAGATAATGGGTGAGTTGCCTTCAAGCTCGCATTTCCACCTAGTCTATCAGCAGTCCATACAGTGCTAATTTGTCTATGCTCCGAAAGTATCAAGGTGATCCGTCCCACGTGTTAGATTTTAGCTCAGTCCAATTGGACAAGGATTTGACTTATGAGGAGGAGTCGATGCCTATTCTAGCCTGGTAGGTCAAATAGTTGAGGTCTAAGAGTTATTCTTTAGTTCGAGTGCAATGGAGAGGTCAACCAATTGAGGCACCCACGTGGGAGTCCGAGTTGGACATGCAGAGTAGATATCCACACATTTTTAACAGTCCATGTTCTTTACTATGTCCATTCGAGGATGAATATTTGTTTTAGAGGTGGAGAATATGATGAACCGATAGGTCATTTTTTGTTTTAACCTTCATTTATGTGTTCTGAGGCTGTGAATAGCTTCGTTTAGCGTTTCTCGATTTGCTTGTGTGGCCTGCATTATTTTTCCTAAAAGTTTTTATGAAAAATTGAAAAAATTGTGAATTCGTGCTTTAAAACTCATTTAAGTTGACTTTAGTCAACGTTTTATGTAAATGGACCTGAATTAGAGTTTTGAAGGTCCCGGTGGGTCCGTGTCATAATTTTGGACTTGGAAGTATGCCCAGAATCAAATTCAAAAGTCCCTAGCTTGATTTAATGTAAATTATTTAATACAAGAAATTTAAAGGTTTAAAGAATTCATAAGTTTGACATTAGGTTGACTTTGTTGGTATTGAGTTAGGGTTTCAATTTCGGAACTAGGTTCATTTCAATATTTATGATTTCTCTACGAAATATGGTCCAAAACGGAGTTGATTTGACGTCATTCAGATGTCTCGTTGCAAAATTGAAAGTTCCAAAGTGCAACGATTGAACTTTTAATGTGAAACTCGAAATTACTCCAGCCAAATAATTCAGTTTCCATCAATACTCATATTTTTCAGTTCAAACAAATATGAATCAGTGCACATGAATCGATTTGGAATTCATTCTCTACTTTTCTTTCTTTAATAAATGTCACAACCCACTTTCTCCTATAGGTCATGATGACGCCCAATGTACCGCTAGCCAAGCCAACATTGAACTAACCATATGATCTTTTCTTTTAGGAATTTGAAATAATTTATTTTTAATTATTTACAAGAAGTGAAAAAGTTAATAAAATGAGGAAGTAAACAATTTTAAAAGCAAATGGGATGAAGTATTTACTCAAAAATCAACAAGTGTCTACTAGCATAATCTCCAAGACTTGGTGACACAAGAGTATGAGCTACTAATAGAATATACAAAAAAAAACTACACTACTATTTGAAGTGAAATAGATAGAAAATAAAAGCAAAACTTCGGGTGCTGCAGAACGGGCTCAGAAGGCAGCTCACCGCAAAGTCTCGTGGAATCAAGGATGCGTGCCGGAATGATAACCAGATGTACCTGCCTCAGATCCTGTACGATTAGTGAAGAAATCTAGCATGAGTACATAAATAACATATACCCAGTACGTATCTAGTCTAACCTCGAAAAAGTAGTAATGAGGGATCGATTTTGACACTTACTATGGGCTAACAATAAAATACAGAAAATATAATTAAGCATGAACTACATAAATAAAGCTGAGAAATCTATAACAAGAAAATAGATAAACAATTCTCCTACTAACAGTACATCCCAAATCAATTTCTATTATTTAACACTTTAACCTCTCAAGCCAATGAAATAATATAAAGAATAATTAAACTCCAAGTATTATTGCGCACGAATTATGCCAAGGTCGTACGACCGGATCCAACATACAAATATATAAACTATGCACTGATGAGGGACGAATGACACGAAGCATAGATGTATCTATTCTACTGTGGAGGCGTTTGGCCCGCTCCATAAGAAGAGATGATAGTTTATAAATAACTGATTCAAGGGTTATTGAGAGGCTACTATACAAAGAAACACCAATTCCTATTAACGGTCAAGTAAGTCGTCAAAACTCAAGTAAATGAAATTCGATCCTTTACAATTCCTTTATCAAGTTTCAATATTATTTAAGCACTAAATTAACAAGTAGTGTGCAAACATCGCAACTATAACATGATTTGGGTCCTAAACTACCCGGATATAAGCATAATTAGTAGCTACGCACGGACTCTCGTAACCTCGTGCATACGTAGCCCCCATAATTAGAAGCAAATATTAAATCAAATCACCTATGGGGTAGATTTCCTCTTTCAAGGTTTGAAAAGAGACTTACCTCATCTCAAAGCTCACTTTTCGCCTCCAATTCACTCTAAAGTCTCAACTCGGTGCCGAACAATCCGAAACTAGTCAAATGTTGTATAAATCAATCAATGTATGTTCAAAAGTTCATATTATAACTATTAAAGTGATTACCCAACCCCAATTGAAGGATTCCGAAAATTCACCCCGAGCCGACGTGCCCAGATTCTGGAAACTTTTGAAGAAAGTTGTTACCCATAACCTCATGAACTCAAATATATATTTTTTTACAAAATTCCATAACAATTTTCGTGGTTAAATCTCATTTTTATCAAAACCTAGGTTTTTCATCTAAATCCATGATTTCCACAAATTTAAATGTTAAAATCTACCCTAATCTATGTATTAAACTCCCATTAGGTAGAAATTACTTACCTTCAAAAGCTAGGTTGAAATCCCCCTCTTTTAAATGAGCTCAAAATAGCGTAACTACTGATTTAAAACAAGACACTGCCCAAGGGTCCTTATATGCTATTGTGGCCAAGAACTCGCGATCGCGAAGGCAAAACATGAGGAGACTAGAAAAAGGCTCTACGCGAACGCGAGACTTGGCACGCGAAGGGTCACTGGGTAGCCCAGGCCCATGCCCAAGTTGTTACATGAACGCAACCTTCCAACTGCGAACGCAAAGGCCAAAGGGCCCAGGCCTCCATGAATGCAGCCCTGCCTACGCGAACGCTAAGGGAAAAAATGCCCCCAGCCTAGTACCCCAAATCCTTCTATGCGAACACGAGGGTCCTTCCGCGTTTGCGAAGAAGGAAACCAGAACTGAATTTCTAGTTTTTCCAACTTTGCTACGGGTGGTCCAAAACCTACCCGAGACTCGGGACCCTATACAAATGCACCGACAAGTCAATAAACATAATACATACCTGTTCGAACTCTCAAAATGTGTAAAAAACCAACGAAACTAAGAATCGCACCCCAAAATCAAATTGAATCAAAATATGAACTTCAAGTTACAAAATCGCTCCGAACACGCCGAATCATTTTTAGACTACTCGGAATGACACCAAATTTTGCATTCAAGTCGTAAATCACCATACGGAACTATTTCCAATTTTGGAATCCCAATTGGACCTTGATAACACCAAACCTTCTCCAAATTAAAGTTAAAGAACCTTAAAACATTCAAAGAGCCAACTTTCACTATTAGACGCCGAAATGCTCCCCAGTCATCCAAAACCAATCCGAACATACATCCAAGTCCGAAATTATCACATGAACCTATTGGAACCGTCAAATCCTGATTCTGAGGTCGTTTACTCAAAACGTTTTTGATGTCAAAGTTAGCCTTTTAAAGCCAACCAAGGAACCAAGTGTTCCGATTTCATCCCGAACCCTTCCAAATCCCGAACTAACCATCCCTGCAAGTCATAAAATAGTAAAAAAACATAGGGGGATTCTTAGTTAGGGGAACGAGGCTCTATAAAGTAAAACAAGCAGTTGGGTTGTTACATTCTCCACCTCTTAAACAAATGTTCATCCTCGAACAGGTCTAGAATCACACCTGGAGTGCTGAATAAGTGTGGATGTCTACTCCACATGTCCTTCTCAGCCTCCCAAGTTACCTCCTCAAATGGTTAGCCCCTCCACTGAACCTTTACAGCAAAAATTTTGGACCTCAATTGGCGAATATGCTTATTAACAATGGCAGCTGGCTCCTCCTCATAACCCATGATCTCATCTACTTGAACCGTGATAAAGTCTAACACATGCGATAACTCCGGATCATAGACATGTGGAAAACCGGATGAATTCCCAATAGACTGGGAGGCAAGGCAAGCTCATAAGAAACCTCCCCAACTCATCTCAACACCTAAAAAATTGACCTATAAACCGTGGGCTCAACTTGCCATTCTTCCCGAACCTCACGATTCCCTTCATCGGTGAGACCTTCAAGATAATTTTCTCGCCCACCATAAATGATAAATCACACACCTTCTAATTTGCGTAACTCTTCTGTCTGGACTGTGTTGTGCGAAGTCGCTCCTGTTTACCTTTTTCAAGGCATCATTTACCAAATCAATACCATATAACTTAGCCTCACCTGTCGCAAACAATCCTATAGGGGAACGATATCACCAGCCATATAAATCCTTAAATAGAGACATCTCGATGCTTGACTGTTAACTGTTGTTGTAAGAAAACTCGGCCAAAGATAATAATCGATCCCACTTCCCTCTAAAGTCAATCACACATGCTCTGAGCATATCCTATAGGATATGAATTGTCCGCTCTGACTGACCGTCGATCTGTGCATCAAAGGATGTGCTGAGCTCTACATGGGTCCTCAACTCACTCTGTACTACTCTCCAAAAATGCGAAGTAAACTATGGGCCTCTATCTGATATGATAGAAACGTGCACACCATGCAACCGAACTATCTCCTGAATATTAATCTAGGCCAACCTCTCCGAAGTATATGTGGTCACAACCGGAATGAAGTGTGCCAACTTGGTCAACCTATTGATAATGATCGAAGCTATATCAAACATCCGCAAGGTCCATGGAAACCCAACTACAAAGTCCATAGTAATCACTCTCACTTCCACTCAGGTACAATCATCTGCTAGAGTAGGCCACCTGTCCTCTGGTGCTTATACTTAACCTGCTGGAAATTTAGGCACCTCACAACATACTCAACTATGTCCTTTTTGATCCGCCGCCATCAATAAAGCTACCTCAGGTTGTGATACATCTTCGCATCACCTAGATGAATAGAATACCGAGAACTTTGGGCCTCCTCTAGGTTGAATATAGGTTTATCAAGTTATCATAATATCCCTCAATTCTTTCCAAAACAAAAATTTAACTAGAAACTTTAAAAATATCGAAATCCTCAACCTTAGCTTTATTCAAGGCAACTAGTAAGCATAATCAAATAACAGTGTCAACAAAACATGGCGTAAACCTAAAACTACCCGCACAGAAGAATAAATAGTAGCTACGCACAGACTCTCATCACCTCGTGCGTACGGAGCCCCCACAAATAAAAGCACATATTAATTAATTTCACCTATGGGTTTAATTTCCTCTTACAAGGTTAGAAAAGAGACTTACCTTGTCTCAAAGCCTACTAATGTTCTAAACGTCAATACCACACCGGGGGGGGGGGGGATTTGTGTGGTACATAATTTTTGCACTAGAAGAACCTGGTTCTTCTGGATGTACTTATTATGACTGTTTGTGGAATTAAGAGTGCATAAAATATAGAACACAGAGATTTTTACGTAGAAAACACATGGCTCAAAAGGTGAAAAAACCACGACCTACTACTCAGTAGGATTTTCCCAATCTTTCACTAAAATCACTGAGCCAAAAACAACATTTATAAACTCTTGTAAACCTAAGGATTAAACTCTAATCCCAGTGTGGCACACAACCTCAACTGTTGCGACACTTTCAAGTTAACTCTAACTTGAATACTCAAAGTACCTAATACAATTGCTTCTATGAAAGCTGAAAGGTACAATATGAAAAATACCTACTACAATTGAACTAGAAATAAAGAAAGACACAATGGAATTGGTTCTTCACTCTTGGTACATGTAGCTTCAGATTTGCACACTTGAATTATACTCAAATTGCTTGCAAAATCGCCTAGCTCTTTTGCTCTCAATTTAGTTTAACTTTTGCGTATGTGCAATTACATATAAAAGAGAACAATCATTATTATTTATACAGTTAGTAATCAGAGTTTGATTAAAACTCGAATTGCTGATCCTTTATCAAATTCGAGTCCTAGAATAATTCAAACTCCAATCCTTATCCTTGATCCAGATGTAGTTCTCTTTACATAAGGAGACTTCAACTCCTTATCCTATGCAACCTTTTCGATCAACTCAGAAGATATTGTTGCTGATCCTTGAGACTTATCTTCTTCACACATATGTCACATGTGTAAGCATATGAACACTGTGTCTCACATGATGGACTTGGTTCATGACTGAGTTCATTTTGTCAATCTTCAAAACTTCATCTGAACTTGGGCCAACAAACTCCCCCTTTTTGATGATGACAAACTCTGTGCTTTTATTGATCAGAGACCCTGTAGAACACAACTGTGGAACTCTGCTTAATTTTTACACTTTAATTTAACTTATCATTAATGACCAGGTTTAATCAGGTTATAAACATCACATTATTTTAGAATACAAAGTAAAGCACAATATCTCTTCCCCCTTTTGGCATCATTGAAAAATTACATATTATATGAATCCCAGATGTTAATTATTACTCATGGCCACTGGGGCAACTGCAAGTGAAAACATGATTTAGTTAATCAATAGTGAGCTTCACAAAAATATTTAACTATTAAGATCAGAAGTTTCATAGAAAAATAGAAAGCAAAGCAAATTGTCATTGATTAGAAGATGTTTCTACAAAACAGACCACAAAAAGAAAAACAAACATCCAGCCATGAGCAAAAATAGAGAAAAGTCCCGAATCTGAGTCACTGAGGGGGTTTATAAACTAGTTCTAGGGCTTGGAGGAACTAGAGGGTTGGGATTGAAGAAGATTGAGAATTGTTTGGAGCATCCCTTCACTCTTTTCTTTTTCCTTTGCTAACTCATCTTTGAGGCCATTTCTTTCACTTTCTAGTTCAGCAATGCGAGCCTGAAGCCTAGCAATTTCTGCATCTTTTGTTCCACACTCTAGAACCAATGCCCTAACTTTGCTGTTCACAGGAGTTTTCAAGGATGAACCGGGTTCAACTGGGGTTACACTTAGCAGATAGTCACAAGCCTGTAGAGTTTTGATTCCAAAGTTCTCTTTGCTGGAGGTCATCTCCCACTTTTTCAATGGCACATCTAAATTGGCCAAGACTGTTTTCAGTATAAACCCATAAGGTATCGCATGGGCCTTGGAGCCATTTATCACTCTATCCAGCAACTTGACAATGAAAGCAGGCCAGTTAATATACTTTCCTCTCACAAGGCACTCCAGAAGGACCAGGTCCATATAATTTGCAGTGTGCCTTCTCTCCTGTCTGGGCAACAAACATTTATTCACAAACTAAAAAAGCACCTTGTGCTCAGGCTTCATCTCACTCTTTTGCACAAACCTAGTCTCATGCACTTCTTCAGCAAACTTGGTATCACAGAAATTTCTGGTGATTTAGAGAGCAGAAGGGAGAGAATTTAGACAAAGCCATATTTTCCTAGTATAGTCATCATAACCCTCACAGGGTATGTCTAGAATTCTACCCAATTTAGGTGTATCAAACTGCACCTTTACTCCCCTCACCAAGCTGGTAACAACCCCATTCACCACTGTGGCATTTTCCATAAACTCTATCAGCTCTTTTCTTGCCAGCCTGCCATCTAGTTGAAGAACCATATCTTTCCACCCCTGTGCATTCAGGGCATCAACCAACCTCTTCATGACTGGCTCCTCCAGGTCTTCAGAATTCTTCCTTTCAATATCTTTCTCCTACCAAAGAGGATAAATATGTCCTATTACTTTTCAGATTCCTCTTCTTCTTCCTCTCCACTCCATGCTTCTTCTTCTTCAAGAACTTTCCCTTATTTACCTTTGACTGCAGACCTGGTTCTTTTTTCCAGGGAGGGTTCAGCAGATACAAATTCTGAAGACTTCTTGGTTGAAGTCTTGGATTGTTTTGGTGTAGGAGTGGGAAACTTCTCAGTTGTACCTCTTTCCTGATGGACCAGTTCCATCTCCTCTTCCTCTTCTTCTGCAGCCACAGAACTTTCCACAACTTTAGCTTTTCCCTTTTCCTGCTTCTTTTTCTTGTTTGCCTTTAAGGTTTTCTACAACTCAGCCTCACTTTGCCTTACCCTGTTTCTAGTAGCTTTCACATTTGGTGCTGAAGGGATAGTAGACTTAGGAGGTGACACCTTGCTCTTATCTGTTGGCTTAGAGGCAGTTGGAGCCTTTTGAGAAGAAGCTTTGCGCTTCTTGGGATAATAGCTTGCTCCAACTTTCTTCAGAATGTCAGCCAAGGTTTCTTACACAGATGGACTAGGTGCATCTTATTGTTCACTCACGTGCACAAGTCCTTCAGCAGCCTCCCCAGATTCATTTCCCCCTGGCTTGTTGCCACTCTCCTCAACTCCTCCACAAATTGCAAGAATTTCACCTTTATTTTTCTTTCCCTTCCACTTCGATTCTTCCTCACTTACATCTCTTATAGATCCCACCAACAGAAGCCTATCATCCACCTTCTCCACTACATCAGAAAAAACATAGCATGTATTTACCTCTTTAGGGGTTTCTTGATTCTTGTATGAGTCAGAAGACCCACGTTCTTCTCCATCGCTTGCAGAGACAAAAACTTCAGACTCAGAGCTTGAGTAAGATGATTCCTTTTTAGAGCTTTCCCCTTTTTGACTCGCTTTCAATTTTTCGTTGAGAGGTGTTCTCAGAGCACCAGAAGGTACAGTCTGTCTTGCCAACATTTTCTACCGGCGGAGTCTTGGTTTAGGGTTGTTGCTAGTGGGTACATATGAAGATGTGTTAGGAGATACTGGTGGGGTAGTTAATGGATTTTCTTGAGTATTAGTCATGGTGGAGAATTTCTAGAGAATTTTAGAGAATTTTAGAGAGAAGGAGGATGATAAGGGGTTTAGCACCTAATGACGGTTATGGACTAAAGTAGGAATATGTGGAGTGTATTTAAAGTGAAGTATGATTAGGTGCAGTAATGGCAATCTTTTTGTAGTGGTCAATTAGGAGTCTAATACCATTAGGACTCCGGTCATTAAGTGATAACTGATCGACGCTAGTTTTTAGGAAATAATTCCGTTTTATTTAGAATTCTAAGAAAATGAAACTGGTTCAATACTCAACGGTTATATTTTTAGGAGTTTGGTTAGGATAGGACTTCTGCTCATAGTTGGAATAGTTATTTTTCTAATTGTGCAAAGTATAGAAACATACCCGGCCTTTTCTCACGAGCATATACTGATGAACCAGGTTCTTCAAGTAGAACTTCTCTTGATTATGCCTGATATATCAGAATAGAAAAAAGAACTTTGTAAGATTTCAATGAATTAATATAAACACACGTCACAAGAGTATACTGATTAGAGTATGAGACTGAGTAAGAATTAGTCTAGATATTTAAATAAAGTCAGAACTTCTAACCAAAAATGTATTTTTTTTCTTTTTTTTCATTGCATTCTGAACTGGTTCCTTTTAGGTGATCTTAATCATCCCTAATTCCAACTGTTTCTTTCAAAGTTTTCCATATTCAGTGCTTTGGTGAAGATGTCAGCAATTTGTTTATCAGTAGCACAGAATTCTATTGAGATTAATCCTTTCTCATAATTATCTCTCAAGAAGTGGTGTCTAACATCTATGTGTTTGGTCCTTTTATGATGAATAGGGTTCTTTGTCATACTTATAGCACTAGTGTTATCACAAAATATTGGTATGCATCCCACTTCTATTCCAAAATCTACTAATTATTGTTTAATCCATAGTAGTTTAGCACAATAAGAAGCTGCAGCCACATACTCAGCTTCAGCAATAGATAGGGCTACTGAATTTTGCTTCTTGGTAGCTGTGACGACCCGGCCCGTCTTCACGTGAGTTACCACCCCGTTTCCCCCTTATTGTGTTGCTTCATATTTCAATATCGGTATTAGAGTTGATCGGATAGAGTTGGGTTGGTTTTTGAATGAAAATGAGGCAATTAGCCTCTTAGAAGGAAGGTAGTTGTAGAAAAGTCAACCGGAAGTTGACTATGTGGTTGGAAGGCTCGGATGTGAATTTCGGTGGTTCGGTTAGCTTCGGGGGATGATTTGTAACTTAGGAGAGCGATCAGAGTTGAATTTGGAGGTACGGTGTAGAAATAGGCTTGAATTGGCGAAGTTGGAATTTTGGCAAATTCCGGTTGGTAGGTGAGATTTTGATCCGGGAGTCAGAATGGAATTCCGAGAGTTGCAGTAGCTTCGTTAGGTGATTTTGGATATGTATGCAAATTTTCAGGTCATTTGGACGTCGTTTGGTTGGGGTTTTGATCGAATATGAGTTTCGGAAGTTTTAAGAAAATTTAGGCTTGAAACCGTGGTAATTTGATGATTCTTGTGTTGTGGTATGCGTTTTTATGATTGGAACAAGTTCGTATGGTGTTTTAGAGTAGGTTGGTGTTTTTGGTTGAGGTCCCGGGGGCCTCGGGATGATTTCGGGTGGTTAAACGGAGAATTTTGAAGTTTGCTTCAGGTCTGTTATATCTGTCATTTGGTTTTCCGCTTCTGCGGAAATGGACCGCAGAAGAGGGTAGAAGAGCGCAGAAGCGATTTTGTGTTGAGCTGGGGAATTCCGCATAAGTGGACCCTTTTTGCATCAGCGGGTCCGCAGGAGCGAGTGAGTTACCGCAGAAGCGGTCGTGAGCTATCCGCAGAAGCGGGAGATGAGTCGCAAAAGCGGAAATGGAAAATAGTAATTAAATCCGCAGAAGCGGAAATCTGGTCGCATAAGCGATTTCTGGGGAATTTAGTGAGAACCGCATAAGCGATCAATAGGCCGCAGAAGTGGTCCCGCATAAGCAGTGAAAGGACCGCATAAGCGAAAATCGCTGAAGGATTTTAATGAATCAGTGTTAGCGAATTTTTAAAGGAGAAAACATTTGGGGCTTCGGACTTAGGCGATTTTGGGCAATTTGGAGAGATTTCGAAGGGGATTCCATCAGGTATGAATTTATAGCGTTGAATAATGTTAGTATGGTGTAAAAACATGAACTAATCGCGCACAAGGATTTAAAGGGTAAAAATGGTGGTTAGGGCTTAAAGCCTAAGAGAGCCTAAATTGGCGATTTGAGGGGTCAAATGGACTCCGATTCGTGTGTATTTTATATGTACGGACTCATGGTGAGACGAGGATTCCGGAAATGTGAATTTCATAATTTTTCGAGAGGTGGGCCCGAGGCTCAGGTTTTGCAAATTTCGTGAATTTCGATATTTTTTTGATTGTTTTTGATTGGGTAATGTCCCATTTGCATATTATAATGTATTCGCTCTGGTTTTGGTTAGATTCGATGCGCGTGGAGGCCAATTTGAGGGGAAAAGGCATTGCGAGCGAGGAATTTCGTCGGTTCGAGGTGAGTAATACTTGGGAATGATATCCTGAGGGTTTGAAACCCCGGATTTGCACATCTTAGTATTGTATTGTGGTGACTTGCACGCTGGACCTGAGCGTGGGGTAGAGAACCATTGGGGATTGTGACTTGGTCCGTCCCGGTTGTTGGTTTTTACCGTGTATTTGCAAATGATTTGTTGTTATCTTATGACTTGGGCTCATTTCCATACTTGGGGCTTATTGCCGATTATTGGAACTCTTTATGAACTATCATCACCATTTTCCTCACTATTTGAAATATTATTTGAACTCAGTCCATGTGATTTATACTGTTTCATGAACTCAACTATATTTTTCTCAAATTTGGCGTTTTAACTGATATTTGAACTATTGTTCGAGCTGAGTATTATTGTTTCACTGATGCCCGAGGGGCTTTTGACCTTTTTGGGATTGATTGAGGCCGAGTGCCATATGTGAGGACATGAAGAGTGATGTAAGGAGGCTTTCAGGCCTCGAGTGTTATGTGAGGAGGCTTTCAGGCCTCGAGTGTTATGTGTGCATATACATATACATGTATTGGATCGGACTGCATGCCGCAGTGATATATATATGGATCGGACTGCACGCCGCAGTAGTATATTGCATGGATCGGACTGCACGCCGCAGTAGTATATTATGTGGATCGGACTGCACGCCGCAGTAGTATATTATGTGGATCGGACTGCACGCCGCAGTGATATGTTATGTGGATCGGACTGCACGCCGCAGTGATATGTTATGTGGATTGGACTGCACGCCGCAGTATTATAGCGCTTGGGTTGTAGGAGCCCCTCCGGAGTCTGTACACACCCCCATTGAGCGCAGGGTACCCATGGATCGGGCCACGCGCCGTAGCGGTCATGTGCATTGCATTGCATTCATTCCTGATTGTACTACATGGCATGATTTTTAGCAGTCACATATCATTGGCACACATGTTATTACTTGCCTTGTTGACCAGATACCCTGGTGTTACATGTTAAGGAGTGCTGAGCCCGAGAGACTGATGTTGTACTTGGTACTGATTTGAGTTGAGCCCGAGGGGCTGATACTGTTTTGAGCGATTGATACTGAGCCCGAGGGGCAACTTTCTGATTATTCCATGCTTGTCGAAACTATTTTTCGCAACTGTTGAAAAGGCATGTTTTCAAAAGAGATTTTACTGAGCTTGAGATTTTCTAAGGGATTTTCTCGGTGTTACGGTGGTGCTATTTTTCAAAAAGGGTTGTACTGTCTGTTATAGCATTTTGGAGTGCTCATACGTGTT
>MU742660.1:0-20814 GCA_026770625.1 Nicotiana glauca
TATAACATGCTTTTGGGTCCTAAACTACCCGGACAATAGCATATAGTAGCTACGCACGGACTCTCGTCACCTCATACGCATGAAGCCCCCACAACTAGGAGCACATAATCAATTTAACTCACATATGGGGTAATCTCCCCCTCACAGAATTAGAAAGGAGACCCACCTCGCTCCGAAGACTCGAAATCGGCATTCTACATCCTTCCGAAGGTTTGAACCAGCGCACAATGCACCCAAACTAGCCAATTTAACGATGAACTAATGAGAATATACTCAAATACTTATTAACAATTCAGATTATACAAGTTCCCAACTCCGCATAGTGAAATGACCAAAATGCCCTCGGGCCCACATGCCCGGAATCCAAAATTTTTCAAAGGTAAAAGGTTACCCATGACCTTAGGAACTCAAATATATGATTTTCTCCTAATCCCATGCTCAAAAATCGTGGAAAAAGTCTAATAACAAAATATTTCTAGGTCTTCCTCTAACCCCCAAATTTCTACCCATTTTCATGCTAAAATACATACATAATTGGTGTATTTAACTCATAATAGGTGGGGATAACATACCTTATCATTGAAGACAAAACTCTCTTCTTGAAGCTCTCCAAAATCGCCCCCAAGCCAAGAAAATGAGATGAGAAATGATCCAAAATCAGATTTTAAAACATTCTGCCCCAGCCACTTTTCGCTTTTGCGGTCCCGCTTATGCGGTCCCGCTTATGCGGAAAACAATCCGCTTCTGTGGTCCCTAAGCTCCAGCCAAAATTTTGCTTCAGCGGAAACGTAACCGCATCAGCGGTTCCGCTTGAGCGGTCCAAAAGCCGCTACTGCGGCTCCTCCCCAAGCCGGCCTTTCCGCTTCTGCGACCATTCCTCCGCAGATGCGGTCCCGTTTATGCGGAACCTTGACCGCATCTGTAGTCCTCAAGCTTTAGTCCAAAAACCGCTTCTGCGGCACCCCTTCCGATTCTGCGGTGCCGCTTCTGCGGCCAACCAACCGCAGAAGCGGAAACACCAGCAACCAGATGCCTTCAGCTCCCTTCCAAATTCCAATTTCGATCCGTTAACCATCCGGAATCCACCCGAGGCCCCCGGGACCCCAACCAATCATACCAACCTATCCCAAAACACATTATGGGCCTTCTCGAGGCCTCAAATCATATCAAACAACAACAAAATAACAAATTACACCCCAAATTCAAGTTTATGAACTTTAAGATTTCCAACTTCTATTTCCGATGTCGAAACCTATCAAATAACGTCTGATTGACCTCAAATTTTGCACACAAGTCATATTTCACATTACAGACCTACTCCAACTTCTGGAATTTGATTCCGACCCCGATATCAAAAAGTCAACCCCCCGATTAAACTCTCCGAAAACCTTCAAGTTTCTATCTTTAGCCAAATGGCTTCAAAATGGTCTACGAACCTCCGAATTCACTTCCGATCGCGCCCCCAACTCCAGAATCACTATACGGAGCTAATCATAGTCTCGGAATTCCAAACAGACTTTGATAACACTAAAATGCTCTTCAAGCCAAACTTATGAAATTTCTTCTAAAATGCCAACTTCCACAATAGGCGCCAAAACGCTCCCGGGTTATTCAAAACCCAATCTGGGCATACGCCCAAGTCTGAAATCATCATACGAACCTAGTGGAACCTTCATATCCTGATTCCAAGGTCGTTTACTCAAAATTCCAATCCTAACTCATTCTTTCAACTTTAAGCTTCTGAAATGAGAATTCTCTTCCCAAATCAACTCTGGACTTCTCGAAATTCAATTCCGACCACGCGTACAAGTCCTAATACCTGAAATGAAGCTATTCATGGCCTCTGACTGCTGAACGGAGTGCTGGTACTCAAAATGACCGGTCAGGTTGTTACAAATACCCAAACCAGCTCATTTGTAGATATCTTTTGGCTTATTTTCCGTTCCACACACTAGAGAGAACAAGTTTTGAAAGTTAGGTTTTGCACATACACTTTGGTCTTGAAGATTTGAAGCTTGTGGTTGAGAATTTCTTACCCATTTAAGTTTATTTCCGCATTTCCTTGCTTTGTATTGTATATATAAGTGTGTAGTATTTTATCCAACACTTGAATCTTGTTTATAGGAATATTCATATTTAAAGTGTGGATTAAGTACCTTGTTGTGCTTATGTATTGAATGATTTTTATTCTTTTATGCAGTGAGTTATTATTACTTTAATTATTGTTGTTCTTTAATGTTTCCAAAGGGATTATCTAACCCTAGGACTCGCCAATTAACTCTGGATTGATTTTGGGAAAGATTATTTGGGGTTGGGAAAGATTAATTAACAAGAACTTGAGGCGTTAACTCTTATTTTGTAGATTCTACCTAGGGATAGGATTGAACTACTTGTAGCCATATCCGTGTGTGCTTAATCTCCTAATTGTTTTAGGGATAATTCAATTAGGAAGTCTTGTTTGTCTTTGCAAGAAGCTAATATAGAATTATTACACGTGGCTAATTGACATAAACTCGATCATATTTGTAAAATCATAAAATACATTGGATCATTACTTGAGTGTAATTCCCGATGCATCCATACTTCTAGCCATTGATCATTTTAGTTGCTTTCTAGGTTAGTTTACATTTAAACATTTAGGTATAGATATTTTCTCAAATTAATTCTAAGTGTTTGTCATTGCAAAACAAATGATAATTCTCTTAAATTCCTAATCGCCTATATATTGTTCTCTGTGGGATTCGATTCAGACTCACAGTTATGTAAATTATATTGCATGCGACCATGTTCATTTACTTTTTGGTAGTGGATTTGGACGTCATCATTGATGTAATTGAACTACGCTTTAACTGATTCCTGTTTAAGAGGGGATGCGTAGGCATCCTTGTGGGTTCGGTCATATCATAATAAAAATTTCATTTTCCCTAGAACCAGAAACTGCGGCAGAATTTTGAGGAGGACCCTCAAAGTTCCTGAGCAAGTCCAGTCGATGCCATCACATGCAAGAAAGTTAGAAATTGGTTAAGAAACTGGGGCAGAATTTTGAGAAGGATTCTCAAAATTTCGAAGAAGGTTCAACAAGTTTTGTCACTTGCAAACGTCTGAAGGATCATCTACCAAACTGGGGCATAATTTGAAGGAGGACCCTCTAAATTCTAACACAAGAAAGCTGCAATGTCTTTGAAATGTGTTACAATCACTAGTTCATCCAAATTACTTGATATTTCACTATGTTTTCTAAAAATAACTCTATTTTATCAATAATCACATATTTTCAATATCTCTATTTCTGTAACAGCCAAGTGTTACCCAGGGAAACTAAAATAAGGCCTCCAGAACGGAGGAGCAAGGCCAGCAGATGAAGGCACGGACTAACCTCCCTTTACAAAACTTACAACTTTCTTTTGAGCGCAGGCACATATGACGTAACAGTAGCATTCACAAATATATACACGCAGTGCAATCACTATCAATCAGGACACCAGACACCGAATATATTAAGAAATATTCTACTCTTATTTGCTACTCGTTCTTTGCATGGTACTAAGCCCTTCCTCGCATCCTGCATGAGACTAAGCTCTGTCCCATATTTGCATGAGGCTAAGCCCTGCCTCCATTTTGCATAAGGCTAAGCTTTGCCTCCACCTGTATGGGACTAAGCCTTATCCTGCATCTTGCATGAGGCTAAGCCCTGCCACCATTTTGCATAAGGCTAAACACTACCTTCTCTTTGCATGAGACTAAGCCCTGTCTCCATAATTGCATGAGGCTAAGCCCTGCCTCCATATTTGCATAAGGCTAAGCATTGTCTTCTCTTAGCAAGTGACTAAGCCATGTCCTACATCCTGCATGAGACTAAGCTCTGTCTCCATATGTGTATGAGGCTAAGCCCTGCCTCCATTTTGCATAAGGTTAAGCTCTGCCTTCCTCCTACATGGGACTAAGCCATGTCCCGCATTTTGCATGAGTCCAAGACCTGCCTCCATATTTGCCCAAGGCTAAGCACTACCTTCTCTCTGCATGGGACTACGCCCTGTCCCACATCTAGCATGCGACTAAGTTATGTCTCCATATTTGCATGAGGCTAAGCCCTGCCTCCATATTTGCATAAGGCTAAGCATTGCCTTCTCTCTACTTGGGACTAAGACATGTCTCGCATCCTGTATGAGAGAGTAAGCTCCGTCTCTATATTTTCATGAGGCTAAGACCTGCCTCCATATTTGCATAAGGCTAAGTGATAACTAGGGATTTTGACACATTTTATACCCCTTATTGCTTATGATTTGATCAAATATTCATACAAAATAGTCCCAAAAAGGCTCACAAGTTATGTTTGATTGCAGGTTTAATCAACAAAGTGACAAAATATCAAAGATCGGCTCAAAAGGAGTGAAACATGCCCAAGTGCCAAAGACAAATCAAGCTCAGATAGAACAGGCCCAGTGCGGCCGCGCACCACTTTAGGCGGTTCGTACTAGGAGATTCAGAGAGGTCAAATTCAAGGCAAAGAGGCAGTGCAGCCGCACTAGGTTTTGTGCGGACCGTACTAAAGGCAATGCGGCCGCACTATCATTCTATGCGGTCCGCAGAGCCAAGATTCAGAGAAGCTGCAAGATGAAGTTTTCAAGCCAATGCGGTCCATAGTCGAGATTGTGCGAATCGTACTAGAGCCTCCGCGTCTGCAGTCCATTCTGTATGGTCAGCGAAGCCCAAGTTTAGAGAGTTAAATTTTTGAAGTCAAGAGCCCAGTGCGGACTGCGGTCCATTTTGTATGGTCCGCACTAACCCCGCAGGGGCAATTTTGTCCAGATTTTCCAGCTTAGTATAAAAAGATTCTTTTTCCATTTTTAGGGTATCAAATATTGTAATACATCAGTTGCGCTTGTGGGTCGACTTTTCTTAGCCATTTTGGGCATTTTTACTTACTTTTCATCATTGAATCTTTGTATTTAGCTTAGAAATTAATGAGTATGTGTTTATCTTCTTCTATTTCTTGTTTTTCTTCTTTGAATATGAGTAGCTAGACCCCATGGCTAGGGTTGTAGCTCAACCCGAGTGTGGGTAATTGATGGGTCTTGCGTTTTAGTGCTAAATTGACTATGGATGTTTGATATTTGGGTCAATTTCATGGTTAAATTGCTGAATTAGTTGTTGTAAATACTAGTTTGTGTTTAGTTGACTAAGGTTCTTCTTGATAAAGAGAGCCTAAGTCTTCGAAATTGATCCAACAAGGAATTGGGCATACTCAAGAGATTGATAACCCTAATTAAAGGGTTAAACCTCGAGAGAGTAATACCTGACTTGAACCTTAGTTGTTTGTGCAAATTTGCATACCCAATTGGTCTTGAGAAAGATAATTGGGAAAAATCACTTGAACCACCAGAGTGGGTAAATTAGTGCAACGGTTATATCATATTCCCCAAATATGTCAAAGATGCCTTAGACTCAAGTACCCTTCAATTCACCACGTAGACGAAAATCACTAACCTAGTGCCCTTTTTCAACCATTAGATACAACTTGCAATATTTAACTCTTAGCTTAATTTACAATTTGTTGTTTGTTAAAAGTAGAATTATAAAGAAAACCCCAAAAATGATGAGAAGTGTAATTAAGAACACATACGCAATCCTAAACTATATAGATACTCGATTCCAATTCTAGTTCTCTGTGGATATCGATCCTGACCCAAAATTGAGTAAAAAGCTATCGCAACCCTCTCTTGCTACTTATTAGTAGTGCGGAGTTAGCTGCGATCACTTTTTGGCGCCGTTGCCGGGGAGCTAACGGTTTTGGCTATCTATTTAGTTAGTTTTGTGTATTGTTCTTCTTTCATTCTTTGTTACTAATTTGTATGTGTGAATACTTCAAGTACCAAATGGCTTTAAATGTTAATGACCCTCTTGGAAACGTGCTTGTGGGGGAGGAGGTTGATGATATTGGAGAGGAGGAGGTTCCTCTTGTACCTCCCGGACCACGACGAGGCCGTCGGTCCAATGCTAATAAAAACATTCCAGACCCTCCTCTGCCACCTCCAAAAGTGGTTCCTCGAGTGCTACCGAACCAAGGCTATGCAAGTGCTATTGTCTTACGTAGAATCCGGGCGGGCAATTTCCAGATAACCAATGTGATGTTGACCTTACTTGAGTAGCGTGGATATTTTACGGGCGCTGCAGATCAAAATGCCTACAAACATCTCAAGGGGCTCGTGGATACATGTTGGGGTAGCAAGAAGATGAATGTGTCTGAGAATGCTCTTAGGTTGAGGCTTTTCCCATTCTCACTTCGCGGAAAGCATTGTATTGGCTCGAGAGACTTCCCACCCATTCCATCACAACTTGGAATGAGTTGGCGGATAAGTTTATTGCTAAATTTTTCTCACCCGGGCACATGGAGGCACTTCAAGATGAGATATTGGCCTTCAAGAAAGAGCCTACGGAACCTTTGCATGAGATTTGGGTATGGTATAGAACGATGGTGAAGGAATGCCCCAATAACGACATGACGGAGAATATGTTCAACAAACTTTCTACCGGCGCATCAATACTACAAATCAATGCATAGTGAATCAACTTACTGGGGGTAATTTTATGAAATTGACGTATGATGAAGCTTGTGCCGTTCTTAATGAGATGGCGGATACATCCTCCGCATGGCAAAGTAGAGCCAATGTTCCTCAAAGTGACCCTATGGTAATTCATTTGCATAAGGAATTACATGACCATAGGCAAGCTATAACAGAGTTGACAACTACTATGAACAAATTGTCTAAGGCACAGTTACAACAAGTCCAAAATCCTTGCCAAGTGAATGCCATGGAGGGTATTAATATGCTTGTCAACAAGAGAAGGCAAAGAAGGCTACAAAACCAAGGGAATTCTGAGCAATTTGATGATGATTGTGATGGTTTTCAAAATTATGGCTATGATGAGCAAAATGAAGATGTACAATATGTGAAAAATTTTCAAGGCCAACGGTGCAACTCTTCAAACCAACAACAGTGGAGACCTCAAGGCAATTGGGGCAATCAACAACAAAATAGTGGTAATTGGGGGAACAACAACCAAAATAACAATTGGGGCAATCAGAACAACAATCAAGGCAACCAAGGGAATTGGAATGGTAATAACAACAATTGGGGTGGCAACAACAATCAAGTTGGATAGGATAATGGAAACCATAGAAACCAGGGGCAAGGCTTTCAAATGCCCCCAATCTACCAACAATCAAAAAATCTACCCATATTTTCTTCTCAAGGTCCTATTTCTTCAACAATGATATGGGTAGAATTGAAATGATGTTCGAACAAATGATGAAGAAGAATGCGGTTTCGGATGCACAGTTGGCTTCCCATAATACCTCTATCAGAAACTTGGAGGTGAAATTTGGCCAAATATCACAATCATTGAATATTCGCAAGAAGGGTGCTCTACCAAGTGATACGGTAGTGAACTCAAAGGGTGGGAACAATCATGTCATCGCAGCTACGACAAGAAGTGGGAGAGGCAGTGATGTGAATGCCTCGAAAAAATAAAGCAAGTTGTGGATAATGATGTTGAGTTGAAAGATGATTAACCTCATTTGGTAGTTGAAGATGTGGTTGATTACAATATGAACAATGAAGTGAGGATTGACATTAATGAGGCCGAGGTGGAAACTCAAGATGCCATGAACCCGTCTAGGGAATACGTGATTGACATGCTAGAGCCGTTTGTGCAAAAAGCAAAGGCTCCTTTACCAAGACCACCTCCACCTTATCCTCAAAGGCTCGCAAAGCAGAAAAATGATAATCAGTTCAAAAAGTTCATTGACATGATGAAGAGCTTGTCCATTAATGTACCTTTAGTGGAGGCTCTTGAACAAATGTCGGGCTATGCAAATTTCATGAAAGACTTGGTCACAAAGAAGAGTTCTATGGATTGTGAAACTATAAAGATGACTTACCAAGTTAGTGCTATAGTGCATTCAATGGCCCCGAAGCTAGAGGATCTCGGTGCATTCACCATTCCTTGCACCATTAGGAGTGCTGATTTTGCTAAAGCTTTATGTGACTTGGGAGCTAGTATCAATTTGATGCCTTACTCAGTTTTCAAGACTTTGGGCATTGGGCAACCTAGACCAACTTCCATGAGGTTACAAATGGCGAATATATCGATGAAGAGACCTTTGGGT
Organism: Nicotiana glauca; assembly: GCA_026770625.1. Taxonomy (NCBI): domain Eukaryota; kingdom Viridiplantae; phylum Streptophyta; class Magnoliopsida; order Solanales; family Solanaceae; genus Nicotiana; species Nicotiana glauca. Next base: position 8,171 of record MU742660.1, read on the forward strand.
ATTATTGATGATGTTCTTGTCCAGGTGGACAAATTTATCTTGCTAGTTGACTTTGTGATCCTGGATTGTGGGGTGGACTACGAATTTCCTATTATCTTAGGAAGACCTTTCCTAGCTACGGGTAAGACATTCGTAGATGTGGAAGCAGGGGAACTCACCTTCCGGGTGGGTGATAAAAAGGTTGTCTTTCATGTGTGTAAGTTTATGAAGCAAACCAATAGCACCGAGGTGTGCTCATTTGTAGACCTTGTCACAGCTGTGATCGTGGAGGACACCAGTGCTATGATAAATGTGGAGGATCCCCTTGAGGCTGTGCTATTAAATCTTGATGTCACTGATGATGCAAGCAGAGTGGAATGCGCAGACTACTTAAATGGGATGGGCTCTTATTCCTATGAGCCTAGAAAATTGTCTTTGGATCTTGAAAACCGGAAAACTCCACCAACCAAACCTTCAATTGAGGAGCCTCCGGTATTGGATTTGAAGCCATTGCCTCCACATATTAGGTATGAATTCTTAGGCCCTAGCTCTACTTTATCAGTTATTCTTTCCTCGTGTCTTACTAACTTGCAGGTAGATGCCACTTTGGCGATGCTCAAAAAAAGGAAAAGGGCAATTGGATGAACTTTGGACGACATTTGGATAATAAGCCCCGCATTCTGTATGCACAAAATCATTTTGGAGGATGATGCAAAACCCTCCTTGGAACATCAAAGGAGGTTGAACGAAGCAATGCAAGAGCTGGTGAAGAAAGAAGTGATAAAGTGGTTAGATGCTGGGGTTGTGTACCCTATTTTCGATAGCTCATGGACTTCTCCGGTGCAATGTGTGTCGAAGAAGGGTGGTATCACTGTGGTGACAAATGACAACATTGAACTTATTCCCACTCGGACAGTTACCAGATGGAGGGTATGCATGGACTATGGGACGTTGAACAAGGTGACCCGCAAGGATCATTTCCCATTGCCATTCTTTGACCAAATGCTTTATCGCCTCGCGGGGCATGCCTTTTATTGCTTTTTGGATGGATATTCGGGATGTAATCAAATCTTAATCTCTTCGGAGGATCAAGAGAAGACCACATTTACTTGTCCATATGGCACCTTTGCTTTCTCTCGGATGTCGTTCGGGTTGTGTAATGCCCCGGCGACATTCCAACGATGCATGATGGCTAGTTTCACCGATATGGTGGAAGATATTTTGGAGGTCTTTATGGATGATTTTAGTGTGGTTGGTGATTCATTTGAAGAGTGTTTAGGAAATTTGGGTAGAGTTTTGGCCCATTGTGAAGATACAAATCTTGTACTCAATTGGGAAAAATACCACTTCATGGTTGAGGAGGGCATAGTGTTGGGCCACAAAATTTCAAAGTGTGGGATTGAAGTTGACAAAGCCAAGATAGAGGTGATTTCAAGGCTTCCTCCCCACCTCTGTCAAAGCCATGGTTTGCCAATGTTGCTAATTACCTTGTGACCAAAATAATCCCGTGTGACCTCTCTTCTAACCAAAGGAGAAAGCTCAAGCGGGATAGTTTGGATTTCTATTGGGATGAGTCGTACTTGTTCAAGATTTGCACGGATGGTGTGTCCCGAAGGAAGAGCAATTGAGTATTTTGGAGGCTTGTCATTCCTCTCCCTATGGTGGTCATCATGGCGGGGCGAGGATGGCTTCTAAAGTTCTTAGTTATGGGTTTTATTGGCCAACTTTGTTCAAAGATGCGGGTGATTTTGTGAAGAGATGCGACGAGTGCCAAAGAGCGGGTGGAATTTCGAAGAAAGATGAGATGCCTCTCAATACCATCCTTGAGGTTGATATTTTTGATGTATGGGCCATTGATTTCATGGGCCCATTTGTTAGCTCTTGAGGTAACACTTACATTCTAGTGGTGGTGGATTATGTTTCAAAGTGGGTCAAAGTTGTGGCTTTGCCCAACAATGAGGCCCGGAGTGTTGCTGCATTTCTCAAGAAGAGCATTTTTACAAGGTTTGGTACTCCTAAAACAATTTAAGTGATGGGGGGTCTCATTTTTTGCAATAGAGCTTTTGACACTTTGCTTTCAAAGTATTGTGTCAATCATAAAGTTTCTACCCCCTATCATCCTCAAGCAAGTCGACAAGTTTGAGTCTCCAACAGAGAAATCAAAAGCATATTGTCAAAGACGGTCAATGCAAATAGGACCGATTGGTCAAAGGAGTTGGATGACGCCCTATGGGCTTATAGGACTGCTTACATGACTCCAATTGGTATGACTCCATATCGGTTGGTGTTTGGGAAAGCTTTCCATCTACCCATTGAGTTAGAGCACAAGGCCATGTGGGCCTTGAGAAAGGTGAACCTTGAGTGGGATATAGCTGCCAATCTTCGGGTGGAGCAACTCAATGAGCTTGATGAATTTAGATTCCACGCCTACTCTAGTTCATCCATGTATCAGAATAAAATGAAATACCTTTACGACAAGTATACTCGGGGCAAAGAATTCAAGGTGGGGGATTTGGTGCTCTTATTCAACTCTCTCAAGTCAAAATGGAGCGGGCCGTTAGAAGTAGTGTGTGACCCCCGTTTGGTGCTATTGATTTAAAGAACAAAAATGGTGAAGTTTTTAGAGTGAATGGGCACAAGGTCAAGCATTATCTTGGGAAAATTGATGACAGCCATGTGGTGGCACTTCTTCATTTAAAATGATATGATGGTAACCTGCGTCATGCCGCGACGTTAATCAGGCGCTTCTTGGGAGGCAACCCATGTCTTTTTCTTCTTGTTTTATTTGATTTCTTTGTAGTATAGGATTGATTTTTGGGCTAACTGGTGGTGAGATGTTATAGGATTTAGTTGATGCAGTGCAGGACATAATTGAAAAAATGCACAGGTCTCTGAAGTTTCCAGTGCGGCCATACTACCATTTTGTATGGACCGCACTGGTGAGGGTAAAATGTAGCCTCTCTGAAGTTTGCTAGTGCGGCCGCACTAAATTTTGTATTGTCCGCACTGGACCTCTACGGACGCAATCCATTTTGTGCAGACCGCAGAGCATTGCCTTCTCTAGCTTGAACAAAATAGCCAAGTGCGGACCGCGGTCCGTTTTGTGCGGTCCGCACTGGTAGGTGAGAATAGGCCCCAGGGCTTTTCTATAAAAAGTCCCTGAGGGTCTCCTTTTACTCTTTTCGCAATTTTGACTCTCTGAATACTAAAACATTGTTCATCGCCTTCCATATACTTGTGATTAATTGTTGGACTTGTTATTCTTCAGTACATTTCATATCTGGAACCATTTTATTCCCCTTAATTATTTTTCTTTTCTTAATTTCTTTTAAGTTTTGTTTCTCCTGCTTCCCTTTTTTTGCTTTCCATAATTTTTGTTTTTGTTAGGTTAGCTTAATTAAATTCTTGTCTCATGTTGAATTAGTTAGTTAAATAAACTGAGCAAACAAGTAGCAGCAGGATTTAGGTGTTAATTTAGACATAATTTCAAAATCTTGGGAACCCTAACTCAGTGCCACAACTGGGCACTCAGTGCGGACCGCAGTCAATTCAGTGCGGTCCGCGGTGCCCTAGTGTGGTTCATAGTACCATTTTGTGTAGCCCGCACTAATAAACTTCTGGGAAGCTGAACATTGGGCAGTGCGGCTGCACTATATTTTGCACGGACCGCAATGCCATTTTGTGTGGCCCGCACTGCCAAGATACAGAGGATGGGTTTCTAAACCCCACACATGTGCGGATCACGGCCCTGTACGGCTGCACAACATTTTGTGTGGTCTACACTGGGCAACTTCTGCAACATGTCTGCAACATTTCTTCCCTGCTTCTGTAGCATTGTTCTTAACTGATTACACTGATACTAACAAATTGATTGAACTATGATTGCAGACAATGGTGAGACAACAAGGAAAAGGCTCAAAACAATCGGGAAGAGGTGAATCCTCCCAGGGGGGCAAAGGAAAGAAAATGATAAAACTCACTTCCCAAGTCCGGCAAAACATAAAGAACCAAAGGAAAATCATCAAGGCTGAAGACAAGGCCTGTAATTAGTCCGGGAGTGAGTATGAGCCCTCTCGGAACATTTCTTTAGACTCCGTGCCAGAATATTTTAAAGATTGGCCGGAGAGATTCAGACTAATAGACACCATTCCTCTACCATCACCCACTGCCCAAGCACTAACACATGTGATTTCTGAGTCGTCTGAGGGGTCAGCAGCAGGTAGTGGGGAATACTCCACCTCTCCTACAACTTCTTTATCCGGAGAGGGTGGAGGAGTAGATGAGGAGGAAGTAGAGGGAGATGAGGAATTGGCAGAAGGAGGAGAACCAAGGGTTGGGGTGTTGATAGAACGAGGAAGCCGGAGGTTTGGCGTGATAGATTTATTAGTGAGGTGGCGTACCACAAATTTTGCGAGTGGTGGCCAGTGAGAAAGTTGATTCCAGAGAGTAGCTTCATTGATAGAGACCTACAACCCCATAACCCCAACGTGCAGAGATAGTTTAGGACTAGAGTGGGCTAGGAACATTTTCTAGAAGAGTGTTTGTTTGCCAACGAACACATGGTCAAAGAGTTTTACTGTAATTTAGCCCACATAAAAAAGGTCTCCAAAGTGACCAAGGCTCGAAATCTGAAAGTGTTATTTGAAGGGAAGTATCTCAACGAATACCTTGGCCTCAATGAGGAGGATGATACCATGTACATGGAAAAGTTGTAAATGGGTGAGGAGGTTCGTCCCTGGCTAGCACAATACCTGGCAATCCCAGGTACCACCCCCAACTGGTTGACTATTGGAGTCAAGATCTTGAGACGGACTTTAAACTTTGAGGCACAGTGATGGGAGACTTTTGTATGTAGAAGGTTGGACCCCACGACACATGAAAACACCCTTCCTCTTTCTCGTGTTGTGTTAGTGGGTTTTATCATGGCAGGGTACCCCATCAATGTAGGGAATGTGATGTCGAGGATTATCTCCATCGTGGGTGTGGAGCATGACCGAAACTATTCCTTCCCCAGAACCCTCACTATGTACTTTCGGGACTTGAAGGTGGAAAAGTGGCCCTTCGATGTAAAAGTCAAAGCGAAGGCCCCTTTCTCCTAGTACAATATGCAGGGGGATGACAACCCCAAGAGCAAAAACATCAAAGGTATAACTACTGCTCCAACTGGCCAGTCGATAGAGCTAGTTATGGTAGTGGCTCCTGCTCAACCTACCTCCACTTCCACAGATATCCCTCCCGGTCCATCCACATCCACATCCGTAACCACTCCTCCCGGTCCATCCACATCAGCAGGCCCGAAGATCCCATCCTCCCGGGACCATCCTATTACTACTCATTAGCTGAGCCAGGCGCTACTTAGCATAAACAACTAGATGCAGACTACCTCATCCAAGTTTTCCACACTCACTACTGTGGTTGAGGCTCAGTCGGCTCCTCCAGTCCCACAGGTGCCCCAGTCGATAGAGGATGCGCTCAAGGAGATACTTGACAACCAGAAGAAGATCCTCGACACTGAGGCAGCGCTCTCAAAGGCCGTTGATTCACGTAGCAAGGCTCTCAAGGAGCTTGCTAAGGATCATAAGAAGCTGAGGAAGACACGGGCCTCCAAAGAGTCCGTGAAGCAGCTGCGTGTAGATGTTGATAGATTGAAGGCAGATCACCTGCCTTTAGACTTATTGCTCGAGAACCCAGTACCAGCAGCTTATCCACAGCCGGAGCAGTGTCAGAGGCCTCCCAAGAGGAGGGGGATGATTCCCAGAGCAGATGATGCAGTCATCCAGCTGGCTGACCCACAGGAGACCTCTTCTAGTCAGCCACAGGATGCACTACCTATAGAGCGGTCCAAGACCAGGCCCAAGTCCCAGTAGCAGAGCAGCAGGCCACAGGGGACTAGTCTAAAGTTCTCGAGCACACAGAGGACCTAGGGACCACACAAGACCCTATATAGACAGACAGACCTTAGGGAGTCTTCTATATCCTTTCCATCTTTTCTTTAGATGCTTTATTTAGACTAGCTGGCATTGGGGACAATGCCAGCTTTCATTTTAGGGGGTAGGTCCTACTATTCATTTGGAAGATTGTATATATATTTGATACATTTTTATGCTTTCTTTATCTTTTTATCATTGGTCTGCATATATTTTGATATTTGTTACATTTATCGCATTTCTATTTCACTTTGGGTATGTATATAAAGTTATATCACATTGTATATTCAAATACCCTCTTGTATATATTCATTCTATTTTCCGCAAAATTTTTCGTTTTTAGCTTCTTATTTGTGATTTGTAGATTTTTTTTCTTTTCGGAGTTTGCAATAAGCCTTTGGTTTTCTTAATGCCACGGTTCTTTCCAAAGGTGAAGTGTTGTGTGAACCGGGTGGCTCTTCTCAATGATGGATGGCGTGACAACCTTCTTTAGGGTTTGAGTTCATTTTTAATTTTTTTAATAGTAGTAGTTAAGGGTGCCTCAAGCAAAGCTTCACTTGGGCCTAGCATATTTGCCCTTGATCTCATGGTCAAAAACAAATTGTTGTGTTTAGGATGGTGAAAGTTGTGACCTTGAGACTCTTGTGTTGACCGATAATCATCAAGTGGTTTTTCGGGACCATTGTGTGCTCAAATCCTATCTAAAATCATTGTGGGCCCCCGACTCTAGGTCTTTAGCGATCCCTTAGCTTGTGTGGTGAGTAATTTAATTGCAAGTCCAAGTCCCTAGCCATTGGTTTAGAACTTGCCCTGAATGTTTGTTGAGGCAAAATCATAAGTGAATTTTGACTTGAGACATGACTATAGGCTCTCCTTGATCCAAATGATAGCTTGAACAATTCCATAGCCTACCAATGATAAGATCCCTAGCTAACCCTTTTGAGCCTTAGACCTTTTTCTTTCAAGAACCATGATACAACCCTATACTCATTCTAAAAATACCCTCTCTTGGCACCTAATTTTTTATTTAGCACATGGAAAAAATATAAGTTTGGGGGAAGAGACGAGGATTGCAACAAAGTGGTAAAAAGGCGCAAAAATGAAGAAAAGGAAAGGCAATGAAAACGAAAGAAAAGCGAAAAGATAAAAAGAATGTCAAAATGAACAAGAATAAAAAGGGATTCAAGAAAAGCAAATAATGAAAGGTGTGGAAAGTTGAGAAAAGGAGAAAAGGTTTGAAATTCATAAGAAAGAGTGATAGTGTGTCTCTCTAACCCCTTAGAAAGAAGTGAAAATGACTCAAAGAGTCAAGTGAATGGATGCCAACTGAATAAAAAGAAGTGCTTAATGGAAGATGGAACCCACTTACACCAAAATATTCCCTACCCTGAACCAAAAGGCTTCACAATGTCTCCACAAAAGCCCTATATGATCTTGAGTTGAATGGAGCTTACATTAGTGGATACTCACATAAGGGGCAAGCATATGGTACTTAGAGTCGGACTTGTGACTTTTTCTTGAGAGAGATGAATGAATTTCCATTAACCTTAATTTACCTGCCACTATTCTTAAGGTGAGGTTTGCTTAGGGAGAGTTGAGGATGTGTGAGTTTGGGTTCCACAATGACCAAAGTAATTGAAAGAGTTCTTTGATGCGTCGAGTCAACTCTTGATGTTCTTGTGTCGTACTTGATCCATGGTTTTTCAAAGAGTAAATGTTGTTAATGATTCATTTGTATTGCAGGTAATTGTTAGTCCCAATTGATGCTAGTTGAGGTTGCTTTAGGACAGTTGAAAATTTTTTGGATTTTCCCTTAAGGGGTGGGTCTTATTTTATTTGCTTGAGGACAAACAAAAGCTTAAGTTTGGGGGAGTTGATAACTAGGGATTTTGATGCATTTTATACCCCTTATTGCTTATGTTTTGATCAAATATTCATACAAAATAGTCCCAAAAGGCTCACAAGTTGTGCTTGATTGCAGGTTTGATCAACAAAGTGACAAAATGTCAAAGATCGGCTCAAAAGGAGTGAAACTTGCACAAGTGCCAAAGACTAGTCAAGCTTAGGCAGAACAGGCCCATTGCGGCCGCACACCACTTTGTGTCATCCATACTAGGAGATTCAGAGAGGTCAAATTCAAGTCAAAGAGGCATTGCGGCCACACTAGGTTTTGTGCGGACCGCACAGAAGGTAATGCGGCTGCACTACCATTCTATGCGATCCGCAGATCCAAGATTTAGAGAAGCTGCAGGATGAAGTTTTCAAGATAATACGGTCCGTAGTCGAGATTGTGTGGACCACACTAGAAGCCTCCGCGACCGCATTCTATTCTGTGCGGTTCGCGGAGCCTAAGTTCAGAGAGTGAAAATTTTGAAGTCAAGAACCCAGTGCGGACCGCGGTCCATTTTGTACGGTCCGCACTAACCCTGCAGGGGCAATTTTGTACAGATTTGTCAACTTAGTATAAATAGATTCTTTTTCCATTTTTAGGGTATCAGATATTATAATACATCAGATGCGCTCGCGGGTCGACTTTTCTTAGCCATTTTGGGCACTTTTACTTACTTTTCATCATTGAATCTTTGTATTTTGCTTAGAAATTAATAAATATGTGTTTATTTTCTTCTATTTCATATTTTTCTTCTTTGAATATGAGTAGCTAGACCCCATAGCTAGGGTTGTGGCTCAACCCTAGTGTGGGTAATTGATGGGTCTTGTATTTTAGAGCTTTATTGTCTCCGGGTGTTTGATATTTGGGTCAATTTCATGGTTAAATTGTTGAATTAGTGGTTGCAAACACTAGTTTGTGTTTAGTTGACTAGGGTTTCTTCTTGACAAAGAGAGCCTAAGTCTCCGAAATTGATCCAACAAGGAATTGGGGCGTACTCAAGAGATTGATAGCAACAATTAAAGGGTTAAAACTCGAGAGAGTAATACTCAACTTGAACCTTAGTTGTTGGTACAAATTTGCAAACCCAATAGGTCTTGAGAAAGTCAACTGTGCAAAATCACTTGATCCACCGAGAGGTGTAGAGTATGTAAATTAGTGCAATGGTTATATCATATTCCCCAAATATCTCAAAGATGCCTTAGACTCAAGTACCTGTCAATTGAACACTTAGGCGGAAGTCACTACCCTAGTGCCCTTTTTTAACCATTAGATACAACTTGCAATATTTAACTCTTAGCTTAATTTACAATTTGTAGTTTGTCAAATGTAGAATTATAAAGAAAACCCTAAAAATGATGAGAAGTGTAATTAAGAACACATACGCAATCCTAAACTAGATAGATACTCGATTCCAATTCTATATCTTTGTGGATATCGATCACGACTCAAAATTGGGTAAAAGTTATTGCGACCCTCTCTTGCTACTTATTAGTAGTGCAGAGTTGGATGCGATAACTAAGTACTTCCTTCTCTTTACATGAGACTAAGCCTTGTCTCCATCTTGTATGAGGCTGAGCCCTGCCTCCATATTTGCATAAGGCTAAGCACTGTCTTCCATCTGTATGGGAGTAAGCCCTATCCCCCATATTGTGTGAGACTAAGCTCTATCTCCAATATTGCATGGGGCTAAGCCCTACCTCCTCATTTTCATAAGTCTAAGAACTGCCTTATGGGACTAAGCATTGTCCCTCCTCGCATAAATGTTGCTTTATTCCAGCACTATCTATTTGCTCCTCTTTCGGGCTAAGATCTGCCCTCAATCTCACAAGACTAAGCCTTGTCTTGTTAATTTTATCATCATATTATTACATCTCATGGGCTGAAATATCGCCAACTTGCCCAAAGGCGTCATTGTCTAAAGGCATCATCCTCGCAGCCAGAAGACACCATGCCATGGCCTGAGGATCTCCTAAATTTGCATATCATTATTCAAAGGAGTCATAGTTCATAGGCACCATCCTCATGGACCGAGAACATCATTTCATTGCCTGCGAATCACATATCTCACAATTCATGGCCCAGGAGATCATAGTCTAAGGACATCATCCGCACCGTCCAAAGGCAATCTTTTGTAGTCCAAAGGGAATTTGCATCACGTTTAAATTTTCGCAGTAATCTACGTATTCACATGCATTGTGTTTTAAGTTTTGCAGGTAATCCAAGAGGTAGTCGTTCTTCAAATAGGAGTAGCCTTGGCTCCATTTTTCGCTCATGAAATTTTTACTTAGCCATTCATAACTGATTCTCATCAGTTACCCATCCTACATCGTGATATCCAGCTATCTTCCCTATAATACATTTGATACACTCTAGACTCATAATCATAACTCCATCCGACATTACCCTTCAAAAAAGAACCTTTGCTGAAATTGGCTATCATTCTTATAACAACTCCATCAGCTTCATTCGCCGGTGGATCCAGAATTACACATGGCCTAATTCCTGTAAAACCAGGGATATATAGATATCTCAAAGACCAGGGTTCACCCTATATTTTCCAAAACGCTCATTCGGTCAAAATTGGCCATCATTTCTTTACCCGAAAATTCTTTCATCCTTCTCGGGTAAAGATGGGCAGCTGTTGATACCCAATTTTTTCCTATAATACTTTTAAAAGTACATGTATACCTTCAAAATTATGGATTAACATAAATTGATATTTTCCATAATTTTATATGTTTAAATTAATTTATCCTAATATTTTATTTATATGAATAAACACAAAATTGCATCACAAATGACTTTATAACATTTCATGATTTAATATTACTATTTATGGTTGTATTAAGTAAAAATTATTTGACAAATGGCCAGATTTACACCTTTTGGTTACAATTGCAATAACTTTACAATTATAGCCCATGCATACATTACTGTATTATTTTACTAGAAATTGGTCCATTATATTTTTAAAATATTTAATAATTATTTTGAAAATTTTCTATGCATGAAAATTATTTTTTAAATTTATTAATTATTTTATAAATAAATTTTTATTTAATTACTTGGTTATTTAATAAATAGCCTCTTATTTTCATATTTAACCCAAGAGAGACCAGTCCAAAACCCCTTTTAATTTGGCCCAATCTCCCTAGGCCCATGTCTAATATGCCCGACCCAATACCCTCGTCCAATCCTGACCGTTGATCATTTTTTATCAACGGTTCACAACCAAACTTACCATAATTAATCTAAACGACCCCTCCCTCCCAAACCCTCTCATTCTCTCCCTCACACGCCGTCATTATCTCCCTCTTCTCTAAAAAATATATCAACTAAACCCTAGTTCTCAAGCGCCTTCACCAGCATATACCTCCACCCCATGAGGTTTCCATTGCTTCTCCGACCAGCCCTAGCCTTCTACACGTCATGGCTCCTTGATTTCTTTGATCCTTGAGAAGATCTCAAAGAACCTAGTTGGTTCTGGTTTGAAAGTTGCTTGTTAGCCTGTCCCAGGCCATTGTTCGACCATGAGTAAGATATTTCTCTTTATTTTATTACGAATCTATGGTTTCTAAACATATGCTCTCATCTCTATTATGTTTTCTAAAAACCTAGTCTATTACCTTCGATTATTTCTAGATCTGAGATGAATCGAGCACTATTGCATGTTTTTCTCTGAAAATTTCTGGTTTTTAATCGACTATTCTTGCGTTTCGCTAAAACTAGGGTTCATTACGAGTTTTTTTTCAAAGGCCTTCTGCCTTCTAAATGCTTAATCAATTCTCTTTTTATCTTCATGACTGATTTTTGCAAGAGTACTCGAACCCTAGTTGACTCTATGTAATATACTAATCTTTCCAATCTTAGCTTCAATTTTGGGTCTTTCCGTTTTACGAATCGTATTAATTTGCTATGTATTTTCTAACTTACACATTTGCTTTGTCAAATCCAGTATTTTGTGGTGTTTGCTCTAATAAATCTCTGTTAAGACTTGAACCTGCTTTTTCCGACTAAGTTCTATGTCTGTGGGGTAAGTTCTATATCTGTGAGGTTTTACTTAGTCTGATTTCTATTTATGGAAGTTGAGTAATTCTTTCCGAAAATCAGTTTCTTTTGAAATGTCTTGCTGGTTGCTTTACTCTGTTAAATATTCCTATGTATAGACTTTATTGGTTTCCTTGTTTGTAACTTTAAATGGTCATCTCTACCTTAATTGCTTGACCGTATAACTTTGGGATTCTTACTGATTCTTTATTTGGTATGGTCTGGTCTCTTTTGCCTTAATTAAACCCATGTTGTTATCGTTAATCAATTACCCCTAATTAGAGGGTCTATTCCAGACTCCCTCATATCAACTGATTCTGCGACTCTATGATTTCCCTTGGTTGACTAATTTATGATTCTTTTACCTTATTTGTTCTACTCTTGAACTGCTATATAAGCACTCTTATTTTACCTCTCAAGACACGAACACTAAGTTCAGAACACACACTCACACTCAAACTCTCTCTTTTTTCTCTACTTTTTGTGATAATTATTGGTCTAGTTGGCTGAAAGCCAGGGCTAGACATTGGAACTACACTTGTTTTACACTCTGCACTTTCTTCTTTAACTGGTATGTGTCTAAGTTAAATTTTGAAACTCAACTCCATGTATTCCATTCCTGCACTAGTTCAATTGGCTATGTATCCAATTTGTTTCCATGTTTATTGTTTTATTAAGCATGTCTAAATTCTGCCTTCTCTTGTTCAATGTGTAATCAGCATGTCTAAACTTTACTTGGTTATTTGATACTTGCCCAGCATGTTTAATTAGTCCCTGCTTACCCCCCTCCCCCCCCCCCC
>MU742660.1:22120-46934 GCA_026770625.1 Nicotiana glauca
CCCCCCCCCACACACACAACTGGTTGACCATGTTAGCTACTTAGTCTTCTAATGCATTCAATTGTCTCTAATTGTATGTCCAATTCTGTCCAACACACCCTTGCCTTCAATATGATTTTGTTACATTCTTTCTCTATGCTTTAACTGTCTATTACCATGACTGACTTGGACTCCTAGTTGTTATGGGCATTTGTTATCTCAAATGTTTCCTTGTTTATATTGATTCAACTCTATATGTTCCCAATCCTTTGCACCCCCTGTTTGTAAATATATTGGTTAAGTGTTTGTGAATCTGAGTTTTCTATGATTAATTGGTTGTTGGCTGAATTGCTTTCCCCAGAAATGATTTCAAAAACTATTCTTCTACTCTTAGCAGTCTTCTCAAAACTGGTGTCACCCCTAGCATCTTCTAAAAACTGTTTTCCATTTTTGAAAACTTTTCACTTCTAAAACTATCTCTACACTGTTTTACTAAGTCTTTCAAAATTATTTCAAGCACTCTCGCTTTATTCTTAGACTATTAGGTTCTGCCCCTCTGGTGTGTGTACTACTTAGGGATCCTTGAGGTCCCTCTGAACTTTGGCACACCAGGGTTGGACCTTCCACACTGCACATAACCAATCCTATATTTGAGAAAGGTCTTGGTGTGAGCACGCCTGGGATCCTTGAGGTCCTTAGGGAACTCTGACACACCAAGACATACTATTGGTCATGAGATCTTTGGCTTCTAAGACTGTATTGAAGGCCTGGCATTCCCAGGTTTACTTTGGGCCTTATTTAGGCTCCCTATAGTATAGTTTCATTTATTTATTTTATTCATTAGATCCTAGTTTGTAATAATATTCTTTGTAAACAGATATTGGGGTAATTAGTAAAAAAGGCAGGGTTCCTATATGATTTTTGTGGGAAACCGGGTAGAAATCCTGCTTTAGGTTTATATTATGAGTCGCAATAGAAATCATGCTTTAGTACTATATTGTGCTTATCTGCAAATTGGAATCATGCCTTAGGTTTATGTTTTTTCCATTAGAAATCCTACCTTAGGATACTCACGTTTACTACCTCTACATATTAGACAATATGTTATGATCAATCACTTCATTTTTTATTCTGCATAAGTTATCATCACATGAAAATCCCGTGATTAAGTTAGTACTGTAATCATGCTTAATAAAATGACCATCTCTCTCTGTGCATTAGAAATCCTATCTTAGGACTCTGTGTGCATTTCCTCTAAATCGTATCTACGTTGCTTAAATGAAAAAAAAGCTTTTAAAACAGTCCAACACATAGATATCATGTCCTAGTATAAACATGCATGAAATCAATTTTGTAACATTAATCGCCTAGATCAACATGCCTATAGGACTAAATAACTTCAAGATATTTTAAGTAGTTCCCAGACTATGATTGCATATAGACCAGCGTCTAGGCAAGCCTTATGTAATTAATAGTCTTAAGACTGTGAAATTGTACTCTACTTATTTCTAAAATTGTCTTGTTTTAACATGATTTTAAAATCAGTAGGCAAACTGATTAGGATTCTGTCACTTCACCTTAAAACATGCTTATTCTGTGTTTGTGATGCTCACCTAGATACCCTGTTCTAGGACTTCTCTGAAACTACATGCAATCTGTGTTTAAGACGTGCTACTTATTTGTTTATGTGTGGAGGTAAATGTGATCCCACTAACTATTTGATAGTCCTATATGTTCTTTGTTTTCGCTTAGATTTTACCTTTTAAAAACCTAGGAGTGTCTAGAACTACCTAAGTATAGACGTCCTAAACACCTTCAGGACCACAAGGAAGGAACGGGTAAAAGCACGCTTAGAGGTCGTTAATTAAAATCACTTATATACCCGCTAGGGGGGTAACGGGTAGTAAAAGAATATGATGAGTTGTGCGCTAATGCCACATGTAACCCCTCTATTTGAGGAAGGCTTACCGGGTATTGTACAGATGTGATCCTATAGGCTAACCAACTTAGTACTTTCCTTCTTCAATTTACATATGTGTCTTTAGACTGTCTGAACTTCTTAAATTTACATATGTGTGCCTAGATTGTCTAAACTTCTTAAATTAACGTGTGTGTGCTTAGACTGTCTAAACTTCCTTGATTACATATATGTGCTTTACTGCATAAACTTCCTTAAATTTACATATGTGTGCTTAGATTGCATAAACTTCTTTAAATTTACATATTTGTGCTTACAGTGCATAAACTTCATTTATTTGCAAATGTGTGCTTAGACCGCTTACCTGTTAAATGACTAATTCATATAACTGAGTTTGGCCAGGACCCACCATTATGGACCGCAAGGGGTGCCTAACACCTTCCCCTCAAGGTTATTTCGAGCCCTTACCCTAATCTATGGAATGAAAATTGGTTCATGAGTTAATTCCTCTAGGTGCCCTAACGTACCTTAATCCGTTAGGTGGCGACTCTTCAAATACCCAATTCCCAAAAGAAAACGAGTTGTTCCCAATGAATGTCAAAATCCACACTCTGCAAGGAAAAAGGGGGTGCAACAACATGACGATTCTGCTGGGGATATTTTATGTTCTTACCATAACGAACTTGTTTTTGTGAATTAGTCGTATGCATGATTTATCTCGTGCACCCTTCCCCTTATTTGGATTTAACTACTTATTTTCAAGCATCCATGATTTTCTTTATTTCCTGAAACTGACTTGTCTCTTTGTTTTCTTTTTTCGTAACTGTCTTTCAATTATTTAAATACCGCATTTATCATTTTTTTAACGTGCAAATAATCAACAACATGCTCTTTATTGTTGCATAAATCATGCCCAACATCATATTCCACTTATGCGCTCATCTTATATATCACCCTTTAAATTCGGAAAGGTGTATTTGTCGTAAAACTAGTCGATCAGCGGTGCGTTCGACGGTTCCGTGCCTTCCCCCTCAAGTTGTCCACTTGAAGGTCCAGTCTAGACCTCTATAGCGACCTTACTCTGATTAACTTTACATGTATCATGGTCAAACCTAGTCGGGTTATGTTGTCCACATAATAACCCTTTAAGACAAGCCTCACCCAAAAGTCCATCGACTTTTTCATATTCCCAACTGATGCAATCATGATTGTGTGCATTAATTTGGAGAAATTTGTGCCGATATGCTAATCATTATTGTATAAATAAGAAGAATCTGGAAGGGGGAAAGGGCTTAACCACCTTTTGTTTTGCAGAAAATAAGGCACTAAATCCCCAAATTAAATATGGTCGGTAACATACCTTCACTTTTTCTAGATTGGTGGAGGGATCTTCCCTCAAGTGATCAAAATCATGTGCAACGAGTACTAGGGAATTTTCCTTCTCTGTTGGATCTTCAACAGGTGGATGTGCGGGCTCACCAGGTTAGATAAGATTAAGAATGAAGTTATTCGGGAGTAGGTGGGGGTGGCCCCAGTGGATGAGAAGATGCGAGAAGCGAGGCTCAGGTGGTTCGGGCATGTGCGTAGGAGAAGACCTGATGCCCCTGTGAGGAGTTGTGAGCGGCTGGCAGTGGTCGGCATGAGTCGAGGCAGAGGGAGGCCTAAGAGGTATTGGGGAGAGGTGATTAGGCAGGACATGGCTAGAATGCGGATTTCTGAGGACATGGCCCTTGATAGGAAAGTCTGGAGGTCTAGTATCAGGATTGTAGGATAGGGGCTTCTAGAATTTTTTGTACTCCTTTCCCGGGGTTGGGTGGGGTTTGGTAGGGCTCTCCATAGATGATTTGTGTATTGCATTGTGTCCCCTTATGGTAGTTACGTTTTGATATTATTGCATGCCATTTTATTTATGGTTCTTATGTTTAGAGAATTATTTATGTGATTTCTGCTGGAGTTACTAATGCTCTTTTGTTTTTGTTTTTGTTTTTGTTTCTCCTTTCCTTCCCTAAGCCGAGGGTCGATTGGAAACGGCCTCTCTGCCCTTTCGGATAGGGGTAAGGGCTGTCTACATATTACCCTCCCCAGACCCCACCTTGTGGGACTATACTGGGTAGTTGTTGTTATTGTTGTTGTCGTTGGATCTTCAACCGAAAAAAATGTAGATCGAGGCTACCACTATATTTTGGGACAAGGAAAGGGCCGTGTTCCGCTTTTGGGACATAGAAATGACTCCTCTTCTAGAAAAAATAGGATGATTTGCTGGGTTGCCTTAGGATAGCCCTAGTTTATTAGCACCTGAAAATCGCACCACTAGAGGATTCCTTATGATGATGGGGTTGAAGAAAAATGATGACTTGGAGTGCCTGAAAAACTCTTACATACCTTTTGACTTAATCTATGAAAGAGACGGCCATAGTAGCTCTTACCGTATTTTTGATGATGAGTTCTCAATCACCTCTTTGGGTTGGGTTCATCGTAGGGTCTTCATGTTCATTGTGTGTTTTTTGGGTATGTTGTTATTCCTGATCCAAGGGGATAAAATCCATACTAGGCTAGCCATGGTAACAAAAACTTTGATGGACGGGATCAAGGGGCAGATATATAACATTGTCCCTATGATCATTGCAGATATGTACTAGGCCTTGGAGTGCTGTGATAAGGGGTTCATATTCTTTGAGGGTTGCAATTTGCTGTTACAGGTTTGTTTGTTAGAGCATCTCCAAAGGGGTCAATACTACCAAGAGTTTCCACGAAGGTCGTGGAATGACCACATATCTTTCCATCACCCTAAGAAAATGACTTATATTCTGGACATGTTTGCTCAACCTAAGGATGTTGTAGGATGAGTGCGGTTCTTCAACAAGTTAATTGAGGACCAGGTTTAGTGGATGTTCGAGTGGTTCTCCACCGACGAGTTCATCATCAGATCCAGAGATGTTCCACACTTGGTATTGATTGGGTTAAGGAGAATATACCCTTATGCTCCCCTCATGGTTATACGACAGGCAGGCAGGAGATAGGTCATACCATGAGTCGCTAAGATGATTCACTTCATAGTTGATTTCCAGGGGTGACGCCATCCCATATAAGAATGAGGCACAACATATGTGGACTCTGAAAATTATCGTGGAAAAGGATACCATCAAGACGGACCGGTATCATACGGGTCACTCATACTTTTACTCCTCATGGTTGGATGATAATCTATCAGGAATCTTCGAGCCAAGGGTTGGTCCAGGAAACAGGGTCATAAATGAATTTTCCGAAGTAGAGGTGAAGTATAACAAGTTGCGCAAAAGAGTTCAAGAGACTGAAGCTGAGCATATGGTGCAGCATAAGGCTGATATGGAAATGATTAATGAGTGGAAAGAGAGGGCTGTTAAATCTAGAAAACGGCTGGAATACCTGGAGTACAACTTGATGGAATTGGAGGGGAAGATAAGAAAGAGAGTCATCAACTGCCAGAACGCTGAGGGAAATGAAGGAGGGCATTTGGCAAGGGCATTCTTACTGTTGAACATGCGCGAGTTGGGAGAATTGATCAAAAAAGGTATGAAAGTTGTATAATTTTTATATATTATAATGTATATGTATACAAAAAATATATAAATTTTATATATTTATTCAACTATTATTTTTACAGCAGATATACATTGTCATTTTTCCCTACAAAAACTAGTGAAGGCAACAGAGTCGATAGAAGTAGTGCCCAATTCATTTGTACATGGCCAGAGTTCACAACAAACTTAGCAAGCCCAAGGAGAACATTCATGCAAAAGAGTGTCACGATCCAAATCCTACCATACGGGTCGTGATGGCACCTAATCTCTAAAATTAGGTAACTCAATCACTTAACAATATTTAAATCACGAAAACATGATATAATAAGGTAGAATTTAATATGAAAGTCGAAATAGAGTTAACATCAGCCCAAAATGGCAATACCCAAACATCTCTCCAGAACCAATTAGTACGGAGTGATGAGCTGTAACTGAATACATAAGAATGTCTCAAATACAATACTGTTCGGATATAAAAATAGCAGTATAAATATAGGGATGGGACTCTAAGGAACCGCGACGGTCATAAAGCTCTATCTTGAATCCTCGCGGTTAATATAAGGCATCACTTCCTAAGTATGGTGCCTCCAACACTTGGATCTACATAAAAATATATTGAAGCATAGAATGAGTACACCACGATCGGTACCCAGTAAGTATCAAGACTAACCTCGGTGAATTATTGATGAGGTTCAGGTCATGTGATACTCACTAGTCAAATAACGTATACACTATATCAAAGACTAGCATCAAAATGTATAAGCGCTAATAATATCAACAATCTCTTTCGAACATGTGATAACAGCTCAATGCAAGTAAATGATCAACTTGACAGCAAGTCATAAAAAAGAAACAAAATGATATGACACCTCGTATCACAATAACAATATTCATTTGTATCACTCCATCCTGACACAATAACAATATCTATCCATATCGCTCCATTGTAAAACAATCACAATCTCTAATCATATCGCTCCGCCCTAACACAATCTCACAGTAGAAACCTCGTGGAAATACCCAAATAGTTCGCCCAATATGTCTACATGTGCCACAATTATCACAAAAATAATAATATCAAATTTCATCAAAATATATGCTCACAATTTATAAATAATGTGCATAAGGACACGTCAACAATAAACATATGGATGTGTTTTCGACATATAAAGCATCATGACAACTAAATCAATTGAAAAGATCATATTCATGTAGAGGAAATTTCCAAATTAAGGCATACTAATAGCATAAAGTCAAACCCGAGTATAAGCCACACATAGCATCCGAGAACATGCTCGTCACCTCATATACGCGTCGCTTTTCACGTAACACAAATAGGCAATTAAGCCCAAATCCTAAGGGGTATTCCTCACAAAAGAATACTTACCTAAAAAGGCAAATTAATACTTTAAAAAGCCTTTCCCTCACTAATCGACCTCCGAACGAGTCAAATCTAGAAAAAATAATTTAATAACATCAAACACGGCTATAGAAATCGATTCCAAGTAATAAAATTCTGATCTTTATCAGATATCTAAAAGTCAACCAAAAAGTCAATCTGGGATCGCCTCCATGAACCCGAAAAAGTCACAAATTCCAACTACCCATTCAAATATGAGTCCAAATATATAATTTTCATCCAAAATTGACTCTAAATCGGGGTTCAAATATCTATTTTTCACTTTTAAAAAGTTTAGCCAAAAACCCTAATTTTTTCTCTCAGTACCACCAATCTAATGCCAAAATAAAGGTAGAATCATGAATAAAAATAAAATCCGAGTCAAGAACAATTACCCAATCCAAGTGGGTAAAAATCGCCTAAACAATCACCTCAATCCGAGCTTCCTATCTCAAAATATGATAAAATAAGCTCAAAGTCCCTAAAATAACAACTTAAAGATTTCCCTAGCGATACCCTTCGTGAACACAGCCCAAGCCTCGCGTTCGGGAAGCACAACCCAGCACTGACCTAAAATAACCCTTTGCGAATCTGGTCTGGCACTCGTAAATGTGATGCATAACATCCACTGGCCTACGCGAACGCGGCCGCCTACATGAGAATGCGAAGTCCAAACGACTAACAACCCCTGCGCGAACGTGAAGGCCAAACGACTGACAACCCCTACGCGAACATGACACCTACAACGCGAAAGCGAAGTCCAATTCCAATTAAGCTCAGCCAATGTGACACTTCCTTCACGACCACGAAGAGCAAAATGGCGCTGCCCGAAAATAGTCTTTGCGATCGCGAGACCTTCTCCGCGATTGCGAAGCACACTAGACATCGGCAATTTTCGAAATTCCAAACTCACCAAAATTATTCGAATTCCATACAAAATAATCTCGATCCCCTCAGGACTCAAATACATAAAATAACCAGCCAGTTCATTACAAAGAGATTAAAATAAGAATTAGCATATGTTTAGTTCAAATTGCATATGAAAGACAGAAATGAGATAGTGGCGCAACGCATGATTGTAAGGCAAGTGAATCAAAAATGAATCAGATAAAGATACATAAATAATTTCTCAAAGCGTCAATAAGAGTCAGCTCTTGTGAACTTTGGCCAATTCTCATAGTGATGAAAGGAATACCTAAAGACCCCCACAATTTAGAGTTCACAAGGATCTCATGGATTTTGAATAGTACTTGTTGTTGGATTATGTATCGCAGCGAAAGCAATTACAGTATCATATTTACATGTAAATTAAACAATTAGCACATGCGGAGATCATTCGAGTTACCTCTTGAAGCGTGAACAAAATATATTAATCTCGGTCTCCAGTTCTAGAATAGCAATACCGCGGCCTCAGCAAAACGTTCCACAGTCTTCTAATATGTTGCCCAAATAATATCCGGAAAGATATATCTTATTACGGTTGATTATGGTGGAGTTGTGGGAGTATGGAATGCAAGGAGAAGTAGTTGAGTATGACAAACTTCATGTTCAAATCCGTGTGGAGGAGAGCATGCATGGATGTCTTTTTTACAATTATTGTTTTTGCAGGACAGTCAAGGCATGACAATTTCATATCTTGGCAGTTCCTCAAAGAGTGGTATTAGCATCTCTTGAGCAATTGATACATTTATATGACATACACATTCAGGCAACCATGGAAAATAAAGATAATGAATTATGGGATTGCAATGTGCCCATTTTGTATGAACGAGGATACCACAGGTTCTGGGCGTAGAGATGCAACTATTTGACGTTGCAATCTCCATATTTACACAAGCTACACATGGTTTGGAAATGATACACTTTTAATGGATGATGGATGCAAGGCTACAAAGGATGACTGGATGATAGACATGGAGCTTGGCGTACATTGGGACTGGACATTACATATGATATTGCATACTTTTGATATACACAAACTGCATTTACAATGTGATTTTGAAGTTTCTAACTGCATACAACTACTACACAAATCACCTCAGTAGATACATGACATGGAGAGGTTCTATTGCGCAAGCTAACACATATGCTACTATTCAGTTCTGATGGACAAAAGATGCAATGGAGATGGAACATGAAATCACACAATTGGCTACATTTGCAATTGAGGATGGCTACATATGTTGTGTATAGACTTGAGGAGGAGACAAGAAACAATAAGAGGAAGCAAGGTAAAGGCACATATTTGTATACCGTAAAAATCAGAGGGTCCGATTGTATGGTCATTATGGCGCTTCAAAAATGCGTCTCCAAAGGCTCGAGGCAAGGGTCGAGGTTCAACCCCGAAGGGTTCTCAAATTTCGACCTTGGGGCAGTACAGATCGGTAGTTATGATGGAAAATGGGAAGTTCCCAAGGCACGTGATGTAGGCTGACCAAGTCTATTAGGCTAGTACGAGCTCGTACCGTGCCATTAAATGGTTGTACCAGCCATATATCTTTGTAATAAATGCATTTTGTACTATTTTGGAATTTCCCCTCATATATAAAGGGGATCCTTATCATTTTGTAAGGGATACAATATACCACATTGAATACAAGAACATTCTCTGCTCTCCAACTTAAACATATTCTCCCTTGATTCTATTACTTACATTTATTGCTTAAATTCATTGCGTTTCATTAACTATTCTTCATTTATCACCCATTATTGGTCATAAAGAGCTCTTATTGAAGCTCTTAGAATTGTTAGTCCTCCATCGGTCGTTCATAGCCTAACACTTAGCTCGACCTCGAGGCTCCGTATAGTCCAGCTCGAGGCCCTGATTCTCAGCCACTTGGTTTGCTTAAGCATACTGCCTTCAAGTTCTTATCTTGTTTTCTAGTGTCACACTTAGAATCTATTGCCTAACAAACTAGCATAAAAATAAATCACGTATTTTTAGAACCTCAAAATCAAATATAATTATAATTACCATTTTCAAGGTAAACAGTTTGGCGCCCACCGTGGAGCTAAGAATAATAGTGATTGTTTTCTTGCTGGTTTACTACATAATGCAACTTATCTTTTCACACTTTTTCTTGTCCAAGAATCTTTGCTTTCAGGTCAAAATTTCTAACTCAGTGAATGCACATGAGAACAACGGTCTTGAGGACCATGGAGAGAATGGTGTAGCTGTTCCAGGTATTGGTGTACCACCACGAAACCCTGAGGATGCACCAGAACCAATTCCCGTGGACTTAGTCTCACACAACGCCCAACACATTGAGATAAGCTCCTACACCAACAGGAGTATATGCGAAGAAAACCAACAAGAAGTCCAAAAAACCCCAGTTCGGAAAGAACAAGAGGTTAGCCTTCTCGTTATTTTTGAAATGTTACAAGCACAACAACTAGCGATTGCTCAACTGCAAAGCCACCAAAAAACTCCAAGCACAGCGGCACCGAAAACGGCCCCTCGAGCCGAACAGGTGCCGAAAAGATCGAGCGACAACGGGTACGCAACCAAACCTGCTCTCATAAAGATGCTTGAGGACCTCACAAAGAGGATTAAATTGGGTGGGAAGTAGATAGAAGCCAACGAAAAAAAGGTGGAGACCCACAATTCAAGGGTCGATCAGATTCTGGGTGAACCTCCGATCCTGAAGGGTTTAGATTCAAAGAAGTTCATACAAAATCCATTCCCACAAAATGTCGCTCCAAAGTCCATCCCGAAGAAGTTCAGAATGCTCGATCTTCCGAAGTACAATGGAACATCGTACCCCAACGAGCACATCACTGCCTACACTTGGTCGGTGAAGGGCAACAACTTGAGAGACGACAAGAACGAATCCGTCCTGGTCAAAAAGATTGGAGAAACACTTTCAAAAGGGGCCATGATGTGGTATCACAACCTATCTCCGAATTCGATAGATTCATTTGCCATGCTGGCAGATTCTTTCATAAAGGCACATGCCGGTGCCATTGAGGTGGCTACAAGGAAATCCGACGTCTTCAAAATCAAACAAAGAGAAAATGAGATGTTGCGGGAGTTTGTATCTCGCTTTCAAATAGAGAAAAAGGGAATTACCACCAGTCTCCAATGACTAGGTAGTGCAGGCCTTCATCGATGGTTTGAACGAACGAAGCTCGGTGGCTTTGAAGCAGCTGAAGGAGAATTTTGTTCAATATCTCGCTGTAACTTGGTCGAATATCCACAACAGATACCAATCAAAGATCAGGGTCAAGGATGACCAACTAGGAGCCTCCTAGGTCTTAGTATATCCTAGCAGGCTTCCATAAAAGGAACCAATTCCCAACAAATAAAGTTACCAACCATACACCTAAGATAGAAGAAACGCCCCAAGGCATAACATACCCCAAAATGATCGAAGGATGGATCGAGGTCAGAATCCTCGGGGACTTGTAAGTAGAGCCAAATTCGACATACACACAGGACCAACAGAGACACCCCGCTTATTTGAATACAACTTCAACGTTGATGTTTCGGACATCATATCTGCCATCGGTAAAATTTGAGACACTAGATGGCCAAGACATGTATTATCAGATCCGTCATAAAGTAACCCTAACTTAGTGTGCGAATTTCATGGCACACACGGTCATAAGACTGAAGATTGCATACATCTCCGAGAAGAAGTAGTCAGGCTACTCAGCAAAGGGCACCTCGGAGAGTTCCTTAGCGACCGAGCCAAAAATCAATTTTGAGAAAGAAAAGAGAGCAGGAAAAATGCAATAGATGAGCCGCAATATGTCATCCATATGATCGTTGGACGAATCAACATTCCGCAGGAACCCATTTTCAAAAGAACAAAAATATCCATCACCAGGGAGAAGCGAACTCGGGGGTATATACCTGAAGATGCTCTCACATTCAGCGAAGAGGACATTGAGGCCCTATCTCAACCTCATAACGATGCATTGGTAATTTTTTTCCTTGTAAATACATTTCAAATCAAACATGTACTTGTGGATCCAGGTAGCTCAGCCAACATTATCAGGTCAAGGGTCATGGAGCAGCTCGTACTGCTCGACTAGATCGTGCCCGCCTCTCGAGTCCTCAACGAATTCAATATGGAAAGCGAGACAACCAAAAGGGAAATCACCCTCCCAGTACACGTGGTCAACACGACCCAAAATGTCAAATTTCATATCATCGAAGGAGACATGAGGTACAACACCTTGCTCGGAAAGCCATGGATACACTGCATGAGAGCAGTACCATCAACCCTTCATCAAATGATGAAGTTTCGACGAAGGATGGAATAAAAACCATGTATATGGAGCAACATGCAGCAAGGGAGATGTTCGTGGTGCACGATGTGGCACTAGCATCGACGCCTTCAACATCAAAGGAGCCAAAGGATAAGCAAATAGTGAAGTAGCAATCACGAGACACATTCTCGGCTACACCCGAATAAAACAAGCTAAGGACCATACCGCATCCCCAGAGCAAACGTTTGAAGCATATCGAGGCTCAAAGCGCCATCACCACTAAGGTATAACTGTCTCCCTTTTTATTTACACCTTACACTAACCTTTGTGTAGGTGTCCGATCAGAATAGTCGAAGCGCTTTCCAGCTTGAGGACATTAGGTTTTAAAGCATATGTTGCACTCTTTTCCTTCGATCGGTTTTTATCCGAAGAAGGGTTTTACTGGCAAGGTTTTTAACAAGGCAACATCTATATGCTACCTAAGGAGAACAAGTATTCAAGGCTTCTATTCAATCAACCTCGAACACTGGGAGGCATCCCCCCGGAAGATCACCTTCTCGAATAAATCAAGACAAGCGAAAAAGGGTCTCGGTAGGAAAATGATGTATCGGGCCAAACGGTGGAATAAACCGTGTCCGCATATAATAATTGAGCCCTTGACAGCAAAAACATGTATACTTGTGCCAAGTAATAAAAGGAGTATCTTTTACCACCAAAAACACTTCGCGCTTCAAAGAAGTATGCTACTTTTACAAGAAATGGCTCCAGAGCCGAAAAAATTCCCGAACACTCGGGGACTGACATCAAAATCTCGAAGCCACAGGACCTTCAGGTCAAAAACTTCGAACTCGTAATCCCTCAATGAGGAAACACCAAGTTTACAAGCTCAAAAGGCAAGCTCCAATTGGGTGCAGTAATAATAGGAGTGGTGGTTAACTTGTGCTTGGGAAGTTCCAAAGCTTGTATACATCTCTCATTGAACACGAACTTAGCATCCTTTTCCAATAGCTTACACAAAGGATTCACTACCTTCGAAAAGTCTTTGATAAATCTCCGGTAGAACCCCACATGACCAAGAAAACTTCTAACCCCCTTGACAGAAGTACACCTTAATTTTAGCTTTGTCTACCTCTATATCATGCTTTGAAATTTTATGGCCAAGGACTATTCCCTCCTCAACCATGAAGTGGCATTTCTCCCAATTGAGCATAAGATTGGTTTCTTCACATCGGGATAACACCCTATCAAGATTCTTCAAGCATTCATCAAATGAGTCTCCCACAACATTTAAGTCATCCATGAACACCTCCAAAATATCTTCCACCATGTCGGTGAAAATGGCCATCATACACCACTAAAATGTGTCTGGTGCATTACACAACCCAAAAGGCATCCTAGAAAAGGCAAAGGTTCCATATGGACAAGTGAAGGTGGTCTTCTCCTGATCTTCTAGAGCAATCAAGATTTGGTTGTACCCAAAATACCCATCCAAGAAATAATAGAAGGCAATACCCGCAAGTCTGTCTAGCATCTGATCAAGAAAAGGCAATAGAAAGTGATCCTTGTAGGTCACCTTGTTCAACTTGCGGTAATCCATGCAGACCCTCCATCCAGTGACTGTCCTTGTGGGAATTAGTTCATTTTGTGCATTGATCACCATGGTCATACCACCCTTCTTCGGCACATATTGTACCGGCGAAGTCCAAGAGCTATCATATATGGGGTACACAACCCCGGCATTCAACCACTTGATCACCTCCTTTTTCACAACTTCTTGCATTGCCTCATTCAACCTCATTTGATGTTCCAAGGAGGGCTTTGCATCATCTTCCAGAATAATCTTATGCATACAAAAGGCGGGTCTTATTCCCCGAATATCACCTAAAGTCCATCCAATTGCCTTCTTCCGCTTTTGGAGCACTGCCAATGTGTCATCTACATGTATGTCAGTAAGACAAGAGGAAAGAAAAACTGGAAAAGTTGAACTAGGGCCTAAATATTCATACCTTAGGTGTGGAGGCAACGGCTTCAAATCCAACACGGAGGTTCCTCGATTGAGGGCTTTGTTGGTGGAATCTTCCTATTCTGAAGATCCAAAGATAGCTTTCGAGGCTTATAAGAATAAGAGCCCATTACATGTAAAGCATTGACACACTCCACACGGCCTTCATCCTTATTTACATCAAGATTCAACAAAACCGCCTCTAACGGGTCCTCCATAATGATCATTGCACTAGTATCATCAATTATCACTGCCGTGACAAGATCTACAAATGAGCATAGTTCAGTACAGTTGGGCTGCTTCATTGAATTACACACATGAAAGACCACTTTTTCATCACCCACTCGAAAAGTGAGCTCCCCTACTTCCACATCAACTAAGGCCTTCCCAGTCGCAAGGAAAGGTCTTCCCAAGATTATAGGCACCTCAAAATCAACCTCATAATCAAGAATCACAAAATCCGTCAGCAAGATAAATTTGTCCACCCGGACGAGAACATCATCAATAATACCCAATGGTCTCTTCATTGATCTATCCGCCATTTGAAATCTCACGGAAGTCAGCCTCGGTTGCCCAATACCCAAAGTCTGGAAAACTGAGTAGGGCATCAAGTTGATACTTGCCCCTAAACCACATAGAGCTTTTGCAAAGTCTGCACAACCAATGGTATAGGGAATGGTAAAAACACCGGGGTCTTCTAGCTTCGGAGCCATAGAATGCACTATTGCACTAACTTGGTGGGTCATCTTGATAGTCTCACAATCCATGGATATTTTCTTTGTCACCAAATTGACACTACAAAAAAAACTGGAATTAGCTACGAATGTCGTCGCTAATCCGTCGCTAAAATGCTCGTAGCTAGCAGAATCTTTTGATAATCTGCCGCTAATCCGTTGCTAAATAAGATTAGCGACGGATTTTCCTGTTTAACTACAGATTTTGTCTGTCGCTAAACCCTATTTTTTGTAGTAGTCATGAATTTAGCATAACCCTACATTTGTTCTAGAGCCTCCACCAAAGGAACATTAATGGATAAGCTTTTCATCATGTCAATGAAATTCTTAAACTGATTCTCACTTTTCTGCTTTGCTAGCCTTTGAGGATAAGGTGGAGGTGGCCATGGAAAAGGAGCCTTGGCTTTAGGCACAACCGTTTCTGGCATGTTTATTACGTGTTCCCTAGATGGGTTCACGTCATTCTGTGTCTCCACCTCGTTATCTTGGATATCATTCCTTACTTCTTCATTCAAGTTCTCTTTAACCACATTCTCAACCACAAAAGGGACCTCACTCTCTTGCAACTCAACTTCATCACTCAAAATTACTTGTTGATTAGAGGCATTCACATCACTGCCTCGTCCACTCCTTGTAGTTACCACCATTACATGCCCAGAATTGTTCCTACCCTTCGGGTTGACTACCGTATCACTAGGTAGAGCCCTTTAGGGTGAGTGTTCAAGGATTGTGAGATTTGGCCTAATTGAACTTCCAAGTTCCTTATTGAAGTATTATGGGAAGCCAACTGAGCATCCGAGTCAGCATTCTTTTTCATCATCTGTTCGAACATCATCTCAATTATCCCCATGTCATTGTTGGATAAACTAGGACCTTGGGATGGAAATGGAGGTGGATTTCTTGGTTGTTGATACATTAGAGGGACTTTGAAAGCCTTGCCCCCGATTTCCATGATTGTTATTGTTCCAACCACCCTGATCGTTGTTTCCACCCCAGTTGTTTTTGTTACCCCAGTTACCCTGATTGTTCTGATTATTGCTCTGGTTTCCCCAATAAGGATTTTGGTTGTTGTTCCCCCAATTATTGTTCCCTTGTTGTTGATTTCCCCAATTGCCTTGTGGCATCCATTGTTGTTGGTTCGAAGAATTGCCCCTTTGGCCTTGATAATTATTCACGTATTGCACTTCTTCATTCTATTCTTCATACCCATCATCTTGAAACCCACCACTATCTTGGTTATATTGATCCGAATTCCCTTAGTTCTGTTGCCCCTTTTGTTTTCTTTTGTTCACTAATATGTTAGCACCCTCTATAGCTTTCACTTGTCATGGAGCTTGAACCTGATATAAATGTGCCTTTGCTAGCTGGTTTATAGTTATTGTCAGTTATGCAATTGCCTGCCCATGATCATGGAGCTCTTTGTGCAAGTGAATGACCGTGGGGTCACCCTATGGCACATTTGCTTTACTTTGCCAAGCGGAAGAAGCCATCTCATCCAATATCTCACAAGCTTGATCATAACGCATTTTCATGAAGTAGCCCCCAGCTAGTTGGTTCATTATGCACTAATTTGTTGTGTTAATGGCTCGATAGAATATCTGTTGTACCATTGTCTCAGTCATATCATTATTTGGGCATTCCTTTACCATGGTCCGGTATCGCTCCCATATTTTATGTAGTGGTTCGTTGGGCTCTTGTTTGAAGGCTAGGATTTCATCCCTTAAGGTTGCCATGTGACCTAGCGAGAAAATTTTTGCAATGAATTTGTCCGCCAACTCATCCCATATATGGATGGAGTGGTTAGGGAGTCTCTCAATCCAATCTAATGCCTTCCCACTAAGAGATAAAGGGAATAATCTCAACCGCAAGGCATCCTCGGATACGTTCGTTTGCTTGCTCCCCCAACATGTATCAACAAAACCTTTAAGGTGCTTGTATGCATTTTGATTGGGAGCACTCGTGAAATACCCTCGCTGCTCCAACAAGGTCAGCATCACATTGGTAATTTGAAAATTGCCCGCTCGGATCCGAGGTGGGACAATTGCACTAGCATATCCTTGGTTGGGAAGAACTCGAGAGGCCACTCTAGGAGGTGGCGGGGGAGGGTCTGGAACATTATCATTGGCCTGGAGGCCACTCCTTTGAGCTTGAGGTACTATAGGAACCTTGTCATCAATATTGTCATCTACCTCCTCCCCGGCCGAAAGATCTCTAAGAGCTACGTTGTTTGCTGCCATTTTGTACCTAAATTTGTAACACTCAAAAATTAGTAACACAGAAGGAAAGAAAAACAATACACAAAACTATTTAGATAGATAGCAAAAACCATTAGCTCCCAGGCAATGGCGCTAAAAAGTGATCGAGTCCAACCCTACACCACAACAAATTGGCAAGAGTGGTCGAAGCAGCTTTTACCCGAGATGGTCGAGATCGAATCCACAGGGAGCTAGAATTGGTTGGGATTTTGATTGCTATCTAAATTAGCAATGTGTTGTGCTTTTAATGCACTTCCAATCATAGTTGGTCTTTCGATTACTTCTATTTTTATGCTAACGAGATGCTAAATTTAACTAGGAATAAAATGCTTGAAAGGTTTTCTAAATGGTTAAAGAGGCAATGGAGAAGTGACTCTCTCCTAGGTGAGTACTTGACGGGATCTAAAGTCTAAGGCAAGGTTGTTATTTTGGGGATTATGATATAGCCAATGCACGGAACTACTCACTATATACCTCTCGGTAACTCAAGTGACTTTGCCCTAATTGACTTTCTCAAGATCAATTGGCTATCAAAATTGTGCAAGCAATATAGGCTCAAGTTGGGTATTACTATCTCTAGGTTTAACCCTTTAATTGGGGCTATCAATCTCTTGATTACACCCCAATTCCTTGTTGGACTGATTTTCCTAGACTCAAACTCTCTTTCTCAAGAAGAGACCAAGTCAAATAGGCACAAATTAGTGTTTGCAACCACTAATTTAACATGGAAAACTCAAATTAGTCCAAATATCAAACACCCATAAACACCCAAGCCTTAAAACAAAAGACCCATCAAATACCCACACTAGGATTGAGCCACAACCCGAGTTAATGGGTCTAGCTACTCATAATAATGGAAGAAAACTGATAAATAGATGAAGAATAATCCATATAATTAGATTACAAGCTAATAATTGAAGATTCAATGATAAACCCACTATAAAATTACTCAAAATAGTCAAGAACCGCTGTTCACGTGCTCAGCTAAAAATTAGATTACAAAAGATACCCTAAAATGTGAAAGAAAGTATTTATACTAGGTCGAATTTTCGAGACAAAAATACCCATGCGGAGGTAGTGCGGACCATGAAAAATGCACCGCGGCCGCGATGAGGCTTTTTTGTCTTGAATGTTCACTCTCAGAATCTGGCCACTGCGGCCGCAAAAAATGCACCGCGGCCACGGTGTCTTCATTGCGGTCCGTACAAAATACTCCATGGACCGCGCTGGCTTCAATTTCCAAATTTCCAAATTCTTTGAATCTCTTCTCCGCAAACCGCATAAAATGGTTTGCGGCTGCGGTAAGGCTACTACTGTCCACACAAAATGGTTTGCAACAGTAGTGCTTGAGTTCCAAAATCTGTACCTCTCTGAATCTCCTCACTGCGGACGGCACTAAATGTATTGCGACTGCTGTGGGTCTGTTGCAGCTGTGCTTTGACTTGTTCTTGGTACTTATGCATGTTTCACTCTTTTTTGAGTTAATTTTTTACTTTTGTCACTTTCTTGACCAAACCCTGCAAACAAGCACAACATGTAAGAATTTTGGGACTATTTTTATACATTTTAATCAAAATCAAGTAAAAAGGAGTGTTAAATGAACTAGAATCCCTAGTTATCAATAGGCACTATTTTTCCTTCTGGCTCCTGATCCAAAGAGGGGTTGACCTCTCGTCACTTCCCTCGGTCGCTGCTAGCTCTTCTTCATTTATGGACGGCCCATAGGCAATGAACTCCAGATCGTCATCTTCAAGATAGTCCCTGAGTCGATGGAGAGAAAAGGGGTCCAGTACCTGGCTCGGGTACTGCTCTTGTTGCTCTTTCGGGTCCATACCTCTACCTTCTTCTTCTTGTCTTCGCGTCCACGGAACTCGAAGATTTTTCTTCTCTTTTTCTCCTCCTTCTTCACAGCAGCCTTACCCTATCTTGAAGCGGAGGGATTCTCAAGTGAGGACGAAGCCTCTTCCTCGTCCAATGCCCGGAGCTTAATGGCCTTTCGCAAATCTATGAAAGAAAGAGAGAGATTTAGTGAAAACGTCAGTTTAATATATAAGTAAGTGTGGTCGAGAAAATCACTCACCATGGGAACGGGCGTCCCACTTTCCCTTTGAGAGATTGCGCCATTCGCGCTCGAAATATGACATCTATGTGTAGATCCCTCAACTCACTCTTTGAAGCGAGGAAATTCGTAGGGGACTCGGGAAACTATTCCACGATGGTATAACCAGGGAATAAAGAAGAAGAACAAAAAAGTCCAAAAGAAATTCTAAATACTCAAAAAGGAGAAGGACTTACGGGCTAGGTTCCACTTTTCGGGGAAATGGCAGGAACTCGGAGGGATTGAGATCCTTAGTTTTCACTTGAACAAATCTTTCTTACCATCCTCGATCCCTATCTTCGTCGATGCTCGGGAATGGAGCTTTGTTTTCTCAATGAACGAGCTTGATTAATCCCACTAGGAAGATTCGGGGACTATAGAGACGAAGCAGATAGTTAAGGGTAAACCAGGTTGCCTCGATATTGTTAAGAAAATGACGAAGGAGGATCACGATCCTCCAAGAGGACGGCTAAATCTAACCAAGGTAGACCTCATACCTTTTACAAAAGTCAAGGACTATGGGATCCACCGGGGCAAGTGTGAAGGGGTAGGTGTGAACACTTAGATACCCCTCCACATTTGTGTTGATGTCCTCATCAGGACCGGGGACGACTACTTCTTTACCCTCCCATTTGCAGTCCTCTCGAACCATAGGGAGAGTATCCTTGGTGATAGGGCATATGTACCTCCATACCTACTCACCTCAGTCCTATAGACTGGAAGCTTTTTCGATCTTAAAGTCGTTATCCATAAAGCAGCCACCAGTGATGAAGTTCTTTAGGGGAGGTTCCGGGGCCACTTCAGGTACGGCTACCTCAACATCTGTGGTCAGGTTAGAAGTTGAAGGGACGGTCTGTTGAGTCACGAATTTCTAAGTCTTCGCCATCGAGTAATTGGAAATATGAATATATGAAGGCAAGTATGAAGATTTGAAGAAAGGAAGAACAATGTGTAAAGATTTGAAAGAGTTAAGAACAAGAGAAAAGTTCAGGGGTAAATTAAGGAGTTTTGGAGTCATAAAGTAAAAAAAATGAAAAAAGAACTGAAGCTTTTATAGAGAAGAGGTAATTAATATGTGACATTTCGCATTCGAGGACAATCAACCGGTGGCTGACACGTGTTCGAAGTCAGAACAACACGACTAATGGGACATTTAACTGAACCGTCGACCTGGTTATAGCGTACGGATGAAGGAACTGAGGCCAATGAATCGCTTCTTGTCACTTCAATAAATTTGCTTTCCGAAAAGTGAGGGATTATCTGTGTACGGGTAAAATCGAGGTAATATTTTTTTCGATTTCCCAATAAGGAAACGAGAGGCAAGCACAATCTGACGCAACTACAAGCAAGGCCAAAGGATCCCTCGTATCAAAACTCGGAAGGAATGAACGATGCATCCGGGATTGGACACGGCAAAATAATGGATTCGGACCGAGTAAAATTTCGAGACCACGGGAAAAAGAGAAGCAGTTGGGCATGACAAGTGGGGAGTCGTAATACGCGCCCTCAATAGGATATTCTGGCGCAAAGCCCATCGATACAACTACGGATCGACATTTAACGGAAAATAAAATTTTTACCTTATTTAGACTTGTGTTAGAATTGAAATTCTCTTACTACATAAAAGGAAGATTTTTTTGGTATTAACACAATGTTGACATGCATATCAAATCAATAAAAGTTTATTTTTGTCTTGTAGCTATCATTCAAAGTATTCTTCAGCTATTCTTTTCTTTAATTGTAACCGAGTCCATATCAACTAGAGGTGTTCACGGTTCGGTTTGGTCGGTTTTTTATTAAAACCAAAACCAAACCAATTTAATCGATTTTTAAAATTTTAAAACAAAAACCAAACCAAAGTAAATACAAACCATCGGTTTGGTTGTTGTTGGTTTGGTTCGGATTTTCGGTTTTTAATAAATAATAAGTCAATAATAGTAAAACGATACTATACAACAATATTTTATTGGCATTAAAGAAAACAATAAAGTTTACTTTAGTATTTGTATCTAAATATTATAACCATGCGCTTGAATAAGATATGCATCTTCATCGGATAATATTATAAAAAAGTTGCAGCACTTAAAGGGGAAAGCTTAAACGAATTGATTGATCTGTGCCCCAAGGACGAGAACATGCGATACTTCAACCATTTATACTCGGACTTAATTGCTCCCAAAATTAGAATTGGCCACTAGGTACTTCTCCCTCTAACAAATTCAAATACCTAAAGTGATAGTTCTTTTAACTAGTTACATTTGAAACTGTAGCATATAAAGATATAAAGCAGAGTATTAAAATTGTAGCAATAATATATGATAGAAAACTGTGCCAGGTGAACTAAGTTGAAGTACATGATAGAATTAAAGAAACCGGCCAAAATAAAGGTTCCAAAGTACAAACAACTTTGTCCATTTAAAAGTAAAAAATATGTATTTAAACTAAAAAAGAATGAGAGAATCCGTAATATCATATTCACTTCTACTTTTTTCCTTCATAAGGATCACTTTCGCAGCTATTTCCATTATCGTCCTTATCTTAAGCTCCAAACTAGTCAATGCTCAAAGCAGTGTCTGGATATTCTGAAAAAAGAATTATCATATAAGACATTACTCTTCATGGAAGCTCTTCTACACATTGTAGTAAGTTGCTGGGCATTTTAAATAGTATTAGCAGTGGAGGGAATAAACCAAAACAAAACGAATAAATTAAATTTTTTATCAGAGCAAGAGCTTATTGATTGTGACACTAGACAAAACCAAGGATGCAATGGAGGATTGATGGACTTGGCATTTGACTTCATCAAGAAAAAGGGAGGCATCACTACAGAGGACAACTATCCATATAGAGCTATAGATGGAAAGTGACAAAGTGTAACATCCAAAAGGTAATAGGATAATTAACTCAGATTAGAAATTTTATTCAATTGGCCTTTATCGAAATATAGTTATTGAATTGACTGGAGAATTCTTCTGATGCATCAATCGACAGACATGGGGATGTTCCCCCTATTAATGAGGATGCATTGCTTAAAGAAGCTGCCAAACAACCTATTACTGTAGCAATAGACGCTTCATGCTCTGATTTCTAGGACCGTCCATGTCAAGCTAAATACAATTGAGGAAACCAACAGGGGAAAACAATTCAATGGAATCCTAAGTCGACTATTATATGTAAATACACACCTGAATACACAACTCAATGCATATTGAACAATACAATAATATAAATTAGGCATTACTCTTCAAAAACAAATAAATATTCATAAAGTTAATGGTATAAAGTTACCTTTTTCGACGATTTCAAGTTTTTGAATTTCTTCTAAAAGATCTTGAAGCTTGCATTCTTTAGATGATGACCGCAACCATTGTTGACAACAAACAAGAGCTTCAGCTGTCTTTGTTGATAAAGAACTTCGATAACAATCAAGAGTCCGACCACCGGTGCTAAAAGCTGATTCCGAGGCAACAGTAGACATAGGTGTAACAAGCACATCTCTTGCAATCTTAGAGACAATTGGATATCTTTCGGATGAAGCTTTCCACCAATCTAAGACATTTAAATTCTTATTTTTCTCCACATCATCCATCAAATACTTCTCAAGCTCAATCGTATTATCAATATTATTCTCATCTTCAAGAAATTTCTCCCATTGCAATTGCCACACATCACAATTATGCATTGCATCAGTTTGACTCACACTAGTTTGATCTCCAATATTTTCATTAGAAGCCCCAGAAATAGAATCCTTATAGTGATTATACAAGCGAGATAAAGTATCCATCACTTTGGTAGACTTTCGCTTTCCCTCCAAAGAACTATAAAATTTGCTAAAAAGAAACTTCACATACTTCATTTTGTACCGAGGATCCAGCACAACAGTAATAAATAACAACATATTCATATCCTCAAAATCAGTCCAATATTTATCAAACTTAAGTTTCATATTCTTAGCCATATTAGTCAAGATAGAATCAACACTATCAGAATATTGGACAATTAAGCTTTGAAGATTAAAAATCTCATGAAAGAGAGAATTAGAAGTAATATGTGAAGTTCCTGAAAATTTCAAAGTGGTTTGGTAAAAAATTTCAAGAAACTTGAGAAAGGCTTTCACATTCTGCCAATCTTCTGAAGATGGATGCCCTGCCGTTCCACTCAATTCTAGACAATAGTTAAAGTACTTATGATCATCAATATACATTCTTAAAAAGGCTTTTTCAAATTTTACTGCAGTATCTAACATCAAATATATAGAGTTCCACCTTGTCTCAACATTTAAACTCAAAAGACCATGAGTGTCTAATTTGACCTTCTCAACATGTGACTTAAAGGAAGCAGATCTTGTAGGAGAAGACTTCACATATTTCACTGCCATCCTCACCCGAGAAATAGACTCATGTTGCTCACTTAATCCTTCTTTTACAATTAAATTTAGGATACGTCCATTACACCTAACATGTAAAAATTCATTTTCCAAGATGACACCTTTCCAATCATTTATTCTCCCTTTCAAGTATTTGATTGCAGCATCATTAGCTGTCGCATTATCTAGCGTCAATGTGAATGATTTTTCAATCCCACAATCTAATAAACAAGCCTCAATACCCTTAGCATTTGTCTCACCCTTATGATCTCGAGTTTGAAAAAAGTTAAGAATTTTTTTTTGCAAATTCCATTCATCATCGATCCAATGGGAAGTAATAACCATATAAGTCAAATTTTGAATTGATGTCCATGTATCACTAGTAAGACATATACGTTGATCTCTAATAAGTCTTTTAAGCTTTTGTTTCTCCTCTTGATAAATTTTCAAACATTTCCTAGCAATAGTAATGCGAGAAGGTAACTCATAATTAGGCAAAATAACCAACATTAATCTCTTAAACCCTTCCCCCTCAACAACTTTAAATGGTTGTTCATCAATTATAACTGTAAGGCCCCGGAAAATATTTTTCGAGTAATTTAAAATTTTGTCATGCCAAGGTGGGTTAAATTATTTTATTTTGTGTGCAAATAAGGATTTATGATATTATGGATATCAATTGGATATTGTATTAAGTGTATAAGTCTTATTATAAGTGATTTGGGGTCTAAGGAAAGGCCTAAGTACAAGCCAAGTTGGAAAATTGCATATTAGACGAAATCTGTAAATGAGTGCGCACAAGACCTCACTTTGATCGATTATATCTCCAGTTATATTATGATTTGTGTGAGCATCAACCTATCATATTAAATCCCTTTGATTCTAGTTTCCAACCAACAAACCCTTCGTCATTTGGAGGTGTATACAGAAAGTTATGATCATTTTACTCGTAAGGTGTCACTGGCGCGAAAACTTGCGCGAACTTTGAAACTTCGCGCATTGTTCGCGCGTATGAGGCAGAATGCTCAGAAAAATACACGAAGTTTGCAAACCTTCGCGCGTCTGGGCGAAACTTCGCGCACCTGGAAAGTTTTAATACCCCAAGACCGGTCTAGAGTGTTCCCAACTCATTTTTGGGGTTATGGCTTGCTCTCTCAAGGGGGTTTCTTCCCAAACTTCATCCCTATGATCTAAGGTAAGGTTTTCAGAGTTCTTTGAGTAATTTCTACCCCTTAAACACTTATACTAACAAGGATTAATCTTCAAAATCCTTAGATTTTCCTTCAAAT
>MU742661.1:9144-22349 GCA_026770625.1 Nicotiana glauca
CCTCCAATCGATTCCCGTCAAAACCCTCTTCAATTTCTACCAAAAAGCTCTTGAGGTGGTTCAAAAATAGAGGAAATGATAAATGGGTCGCGGATGAAATGTTATTAAAACCCTTCTGCCCAGCTGACGAATCCTTCTTCGCGAACGCGATGGCCCTCTCGCGTTCGCGATGGCCAAAAATCCACTGGGCCACTTTTACTCTACGCGAACGTGGAGCCCGTCCTGCGAATGCGATGCTCTTCCTGGCCAAACTACGCAAACGCGTACCCCTAGTCGCGAACGCGAAGAGAAATGACCAGGGGCCCCCAAGCTCCCTCTACGCGAACGCGGGGTCCCAACCGCGAACGCGAAGACCAACGGACTCAGACCTACGGAATTTGTCCTATGCCTCGCGAACGCGAAGGCCAAGAACTTACAACTACGCGAACGCGAATGGACCTACGCAAACGCGAAGGCCAAAAGTGGCCTGCAACTCTCCAAGTCCAAGATTCTTCCGTTTGATCACCCGAAATCACCTTAAGGCCCCCGGAACCTAAACCAAAAACACCAACATACCCCAAAACATCATACGAACTTGTTCCAATCATCAAAACACGTCAAACAATACAAAAATCATCAATTCACCACGGATTCAAGCCTAAGTTTTTCTTCAAACTTCCGAAAAACACATTCGATCAAAAACCCGACCAAAACACCTCCAAATGATCTGAAATTTTACCCGCACATCCAAAATCACCTAACGGAGCTACTTCAACTCTCAGAATTCCATTCCGAACCCCAGATCAAAATCTCGCCTATCAACCAGAATTCGCCAAAATACTAACTTCGCCAATTCCAGCCTAATTCTACACCGGACCTCCAAATTCAATTCCGATCGCACTCCTAAGTCATGAATCATCCCCCAAAACTAACCGAATCACCGGAATTCACATCCGAGCCCTCTAACTATATAGTCAACTTCCGGTTGACTTTTCCAAAACAAGCTCCCTTTTAAGAGACTAAGTGTCTCATTTCCATTTAAAACCGATCAAATTCTACCCGATCACCTCAAATACCGATAATGAAGCATAAAGAAACATAATATGGGGAAAATGGGGCGGTAACTCACGTGACAATGGGCCGGGTCATCACAGAAGAAATCCGATGCCGCGAACGCTGGCGGTCACCTTGCTCAGCCACGGTAGCCAAATCTTCAACCAGCTCAAAAACTGCTACCGAGTGAACAAATACCTGCATCTGCACGCGAGGTGCAGGGAGTAAAGTGAGTGCTCCAACTCACTGAGTAATAAAAGTAAATAATAACTAAGTAGCAAGAAATCACGTAAAGCAACCAACATGCTACATATAAGTCGGGTTCAATTTTCTGAGAAAATAGTGAAATCTGTGAAATCTTTATAAATACCTTGGCTCGGTTCAAATCTCTTTTGAAAATGATCTTTTCAATAATTACAAAAATGATTTCATAACGATTAGTGTTGATAAGCATAGAAAATTCGCCCCTCGGGCAAAAAATACCACAGTAAAACAGGTAAAGGCAAATAAATATGCAAGATGAGCACATAAAAGTTCGCCCCTCGGGCACATCTCAAAATAGTACCAGCCCCTCAGGCTCAATATCAATCGCTCAGAACAGTATCAACCCCCCGGGCTCAGTATCACATCACTCAAATAGTATCAGACCCTCGAGCTTAGTATCACATCAAATGGGTACACGCGCTCACTGGGGGTGTACAGACTCCAGGAAGGGCCCTTTACGGCCTAAACGCAATATCAAGCCACCTCGTGGCATATAAACAAGGCCTGAAAGCCTTCACACATCACACTCGAGGCCTGAAAGCCTCCTTACATAATACTCGAGGCCTGAAAGTCTCCTCACATATCACTCGAGGCCTGAAAGCCTCCTCACATATCACTCGAGGCCTGAAAGCCTCCTCACTTCACACTCATGGCCTGAAAGCCACACTCAATCCAAAAAAATATCATAAGCCCCTCGGGCATCAATAAAATAATAGTTCTCAGCCCAGACAATAGTGAAATATCAGTAATCTCAAAAATCAATTAAAATGGCTGAGTTTGCAAAAACTGTATAATCAACAGGACTGAGTTCAAGTAGTATATCGAATAGTGAGGAAAGAGTGATAAAAATCCCCGAAGGGTTCAAATAATTGGCACGAAGCCCAAATATGGCAATCAGCCCAAATCATGATAATAACAAGTATGTTCCAGTCAAATACGCGATAAAAATCATCAATCGGGACGGACCAAGTCAAAATCCCCAACGGTGCTCTACCCTACGCTCGCTATCCGGCATGTAAGTCACCTCAATATAGCACTATGGTGTGCAAATCCGGGGTTTCAAACCCTCAACATATCATTTACAATCATTACTCACCTCGAACTGGTAAAATCTCTAGCTCACGATGCCTTTGCCCTTCAAACCGACCTCCACGCGCGTCGAATCTATCCAACATCAGAGCGAATACATCACAATATGTCAATGGGACAATACCCAATCGAAAAAAATTGAAAAATAGCAAAAATCTCGAAATTAGCAAAACCCGAGCCCCGGGCCCACTTCTCGAAAATAAAAAATTTAACATCAATGGACTCATCTTCTCACGAGTCTATACATGTCAAAATTACCAGAATCGGGGTTCATTTGACCCCTCAAATTCCTAATTTAAGCTCTCTTAGGTTCAAGCCCTAAACCACCATTTTTGACCTTTAATTCCTTGAGTTTTCAGTTCTAATCCATGTATTTACACCATAAAATCATGTTCTAAGTCTAAGAATTCATACCTGATCAAAGCTCTCGAAACCCTCTTCAAAATCGCTCAAAAACTCTCCAAGTCCGAAGTGGAATATGTTACTCTTTTAAAAATTCGCGAAGAAGACTAATTTAATACTCTGCCCAGTCATCTCGCATCTACAGTCCCATTTTCGCTGATGCGGGACGGCGTCTGCGGGCACTACTCCGCTTTTACGGTTTCCTCTTTAAAATCCCCGACCGTTTCTGCGGCTCCAATTCCGCACCAGGGGAACCGCTTTTGCGAAACCTGCCCTGAGTCCATTTCCTCTTCTACAACATTCTCGCCCGTTTCTGTGTGACCGCACTTGCGGTCCCATAACCGCAAATGCGAAGATACCAGATATCAGCAGCCCCTTTACCATGCAAAAATTCCAAAACTCTCCGTTTAACCATCCGAACTCACCCCGAGGCCCCCGGGACCTCAACCAAAAGCGCAAACATGATCCAATACCTTATTCAAACTTGC
This sequence comes from Nicotiana glauca, assembly GCA_026770625.1. Classification (NCBI taxonomy): domain Eukaryota; kingdom Viridiplantae; phylum Streptophyta; class Magnoliopsida; order Solanales; family Solanaceae; genus Nicotiana; species Nicotiana glauca. The sequence goes on from MU742661.1 coordinate 12,420, forward strand.
TCCAATCATCAAAATACCATGATTAACACTAAAGCCATCAAATTACATCAAATCCAAGCCTAAGTTCTTCAAATTCTTCCGAAACTCGCATTCGATCAAAATCCCAACCAAACCACCTGCGAATCATCTGAAATTTTGCACACACACATCCCAAATCACCTAACGAAGCTACTACAACTCTTAGAATTTCATTCCGACCCTCGGATCAAAATCTCACCTATCAATCGGAAATCGCCAAAATGCTAACTTCGCCAATTCAAGCCTAACTCTACACCGAACCTCCAAAATCACCTCCGATCACACTCCTAAGTCACAAACCAACCCCCGAAGCTAACCAAATCACCGAAAATCACATCCGAGCATTATATTTCAAAAGTCAACCTCCGGTTGACTTTTCCAAACCAACCTTCCTTAAAGAGACTAAGTTCTCATTTTCTACCAAAACCAATCCAAATAAACTCTGACACACCAATTACTGATAATGAAACATGAAGAAGCATAAAATGGGGGAAATGGGGCGGTTCTCATGAGATGACGGGTCGGGTCGTCACATCCTCCCCAACTCAAACAAACGCTCGTCCTCGAGCGTACCCAGAGTTGCTCTAGAAGCCAACCAATAGCTGAATAACTTTACTATGTATATACTCGGGGGTGATCCCATGTCACCCTATCTCATATAGGTCCAATAACACATTTTAACCGAAATTACACAATCCAGTCTAGCCCATAAATCATATAACTATCTTTTCACTTCTGAAACCATTAATACGATCAAAACCTCACACCTATTATTTGAATAATCCCGAACCAGCTGTAGTAACCCATACCTGTAACCTCAGGTGAAATCATATGATATACCACATAATCCAAGCACTCAAAACGATAACTTCCATTCGCAGCAATTGCCGACAACAACCAAATACCGATAGAAAATCTCATATTAGCTAAAGTCTTATTCCAACACTTTCATATACTGCCAACGATAAATGAGACACGCAGCCAACCCTAACCATTCCTCAGATCAATCACTCATGAAGCCACTTCCCTTTTGAATAATACCACAACAGATTTTCGAGCCGAACCTCGATATTATCCTTCCAACAAGCTGAAATCAAATCTGTTCGTATTCATTAATGACCAAACGATCACCTCGAATCCAACACACCACTCTGGTGATATAACACATCAATACAGGCCTAAGCCATAACTTGCATAATACGCGCACCAATAAGAAACGATTTGAATATACTCAAATCATGAGAATGACTCAAATGAAAGAGCTGTACCTCAAGCTCATTAATACCATCCCCACACAAGGCTGAGACCCCGTCTCACATCATAGAATTAGAACACCTGAATCTACCCCGAAAGGTCATATCTCCACGTGGCCTTGCCACAATGCGCGATCTTATCCAAGCATTGTTACACATGAAACACCTCAAGTCACTATGCTCAAAATCGACAGCCACGCACAATTTGATGTCTGGAACCCAAGCAATTCATTACACCCAAGGTGAAACAAATAACATATGACACGCAACCCGATAGGTCATAACCAACACTCCATTTATTGAGCAACATCCAATTACTCTTCCCGCTCGACTTTCACTATGAATCCCCAATAGAACCGCACCACATGTGCCCATAATCAATAAATCATAACGTCTCACAACATAGAATAGCAAGCCAAGCTGAATACGTAGCCACATCAGCATGCCAACGAACTCATAACCAAGGAGCCTGAAGCTGCTCCTTCCACTACTACAACTCCTGCCAGAGCTGTACGATACAGTGCCCAACACTAAATCAATATCGAAATCCACAACCTCGCCCGGCGACATGCCCGGCCACAAGAAACGCATCCGAAAAGTCCCTCAACACCGAAACTGAACCAATGGTAGAAACCTTTGCACTGACATCCATCACGAAGGCCCAATTAAGAAAAGCAGTCCTCCCCAACCATCCGCTGGTCTTTGGAATACAAGCCACACTGCTAGAACATAATTCGATGCACCTCGCCACTCAACCCGTGGCATTTTCTAGCATAGCCCATATCACAATAGTCTAGAATAATCCAACACTGAGACAACCAGTCCCCACCCTAACATCATATCCGAAATCTAACATACCAAGCAAAGAAAGATCCACTCGGGCCTTCAAATCCCAATAGCTGCTAAACGGTACCAATACACACAATCCACAACCACTACATAGTCTGTACTTGACAACTCCCAGTATCCAACTCCCTATAGCACATGAATCACCATACTTGGTCCTGAAGTCCACCGTATGAATACATATCACACCTCAAGTACCCAATCATTCCACGAAAGATATTCTAAATTTCCCTTGTGCCATCAAATAAAATTAGATATCGATAATTGACCTAACAAGAAAGCGCCGCAATACTATTAAAGTGCCATCAACTTACTCACATTGCCCTTTTTCTGAAACATATACCCTCGTCAAATCACTATGATTAGCAATATCATTTCCTTAGTTATCTGAAGATCATTCACCCTAATCATCCGAAGCTCGATTCTCTAATCACCTAAAACTGCCCGTGCTGCTTAAGAATTTAATGACTCTCCATTCAGAACTGAACCATAACCTTACACACACGAATCTCAATCCTCCACAACATACCGCATATACCATACCACCCTAGGATAACATGAGAACTCCATATCCCTTCCTAACCATAAATATCTACGTACTCAACTAGTCAAGAACTCTCCATTCATCCCACCTAGAAGAAAATCATTACGCACCCCATGCCCCACATGTCCATAGAAAATATACATCTCCAAACCACGTTGAAACCCAACAAGAATTCTCTCCCAATTCCATTTGCACAAGCTAAACTGTCAGGACTGAATCTTTCTATCCAAATTGAGCTAAGCAAGCTGTCAGAACTCAAGAGCTTTGCTGCACAATACTTGTACAAACTCGTTGCCTCGAACACACACAAAGAATTAATTACATTATTACCATACCGATTCGGTCCACTATCAAGATATTTCATCTATCTAATTTTCCTTCTGATTCATCATCAACTTGATATTTCTCCCTTACTGTAGTACCACAATTCCTCAACCCAGCCTTACCACACGAGAACCAAGTATGAACCATATTGTCTAAAACCCATAAGCAGCTGAATACTCTCTCTCGAATATTCCCAAAAGCACCACATTCCACAGCACTTAACTCTAAAGAACTTCCTATGAATCTAAATCTGTTACCTTTACTCTCCTGATACTGATGCATAGAATTCCATAATTAACATAGAAATACCACAAATCTAAACCTCTTTCAATGAAAACAATTTTTCTAACCACACATGCAATTTTAAGATACCTGATTGTTCCATGTAGACTCTTGAACACATTAGAATCATTTTCGAAAGTCATTCTCTCTTATTCAAACTACAATTCACATGACCTGATGGACAGAACCACCCGTGCCTCATTGGCCTTCCGATACCGCAAGATGATATCTTCATCCCAATACAACCAAGCAACTTCCTGTTCTATATGTCGAACATCCTTTGCCAATAACACTCTAGACATTCCATGATCCTCATACTCTATGAGGCATAATATAACCTTTGTCACAATTTTCCTTTACTCTAGCCATAGCTAACTCACTCGCACTCCCCAAACTGGAACCAACATAGCACCTAACCGTGCAATCAGCTAATCAACAGCCACCTCCCCAACTTGGCTCGAAGCCGTATATCAAGACACACTCAATAATCCTTAACACTTTTACTCTAATGATGCCACAATACCATAGTGAGATTAAACTCAAATCATTTACAAGTTTGTGAAAACACAGATCATCTAGTACTGTAATCCTCTGCATATCTCGCATTAATCCCCACATCAGTTGAGTCCACTCTTTTAAGCAATCTGAATTTTCAAATTTCAACACGTACCCCTCAATTACACATGAGACCTTCTAACATACACCTAGGGATCATACCACTTAAGAACACTCCATAGGAGATACCCCACCTACTTCGCCTCAATTTAGTATTTCTGTATACCTTCCACCGTTATACACATTACACAGTCATTTAGTCTTCCGGGGTCTGAACTCATACCACCACATGTAATGCACTTCCCTCCCCAACTAGGAGAGATGAAAATATTCTTCACGCTCCCATAACTCGGGCTACACATCAAATCACAATAGGAATCGAACACTTAACAGTTCATCTATTATCCAGCAGACTTCTTCCTCACTACCAAGTCATATAGATACATCTCGCAGTACTAACATACTCATCACATGGACATCCAACCGACATTCTGGCTAATAGGGACAATACCGAGCATATAAGTTCAAAACACCAGCTCAGACAATCATTATCTCGGTGCTCAAGACATAGGCAAGGATTCGACCTCAAGTCCTCCAGACTGGCCCAACATCAAACTCATAGAGATCACATCTCGCCCCTTGACCGGGGAATCACAAGCCATCAAGGCACATCTGATACTGAGCATTAATGTGCGCATACAAACGCGTGGAAGGAATTTCAAGAGTTGCTTTTCAAGCTAAATCAAGGACGCATGATAAGAATTTTAAGAATGTGAAGTTTTCCTAAAGGTTCTGCAGCCTCTCGAGGATAAATACAGACGTCTCTGTACCGATCTGTGAGACTCTACTAGACCTGCTCATGAATCGTGAGACCTAGTAACCTAGGCTCTGATACCAACATGTCACGACCCAAACCCTGCTCCGTTCGTGATGGCGCCTCTCGTGAAGACAAGGCCAGCCAACCAACCCTATTTGCCTTTTTAAAAAATAAATAACATAAATAAATAACTTTAAAGATGATTCCATAATATTACTTAGCGGAAGTACAACCAAACACAGACGAAACAGGGGTGTCACAAGTCACGGGCATCTAGAGGAGTCTAAATACAACTACAAGGCCATTAATATACAAAATAGAATTTAGAATCAAATAAAGAAATCTGGTGCCACGAACGCTGGCGGTCACCTTGCTCAGCCATGGTAGCCAAATCTTCAACCAGCTTAAAACCCGCTACCGGGTGAATAAATACCTGCATCTACACGCGGGGTGCAGGGAGTAAAGTGAGTGCTCCAACTCAGTGAGTAATAACAGTAAATAATAACTGAGTAGCAAGAAATCACGTAAAGCAACCAACATGTTGTATATAAGCCGGGTTCAATTCTCTGAGAAAATAGTGAAATCTGTGAAATCTTTAGAAATACCTTGGCTCGGTTCAAATCTCTTTTGAAAATGATTTTTTCAATAATTATGAAAACGATTTCAAAATGGTTAGTGCTGATAAGCACAGAAAATCCGCCCCTCGGGCACAAATACCACAGTAAAACAGGTAAAGACAAATAAATATGCAAGATGAGCACATAAAAGTTTGCCCCTCGGGCACATCTAAAAACAGTACCAGCCCCTCAGGCTCAATATCAATCGCTCAGAATAGTATCAGCCCCTCGGGCTCAGTATCACATCACTCAAACAGTATCAGCCCCTCGGGCTCAGTATCACATCACATGGGTACCCGCGCTCACTGGGGGTGTACAGACTCCGGGAGGGGCTCCTTACGGCCCAAGCGCAATATCAAGCCACCTCGTGGCATATAAACAAGGCCTGAAAGCCTTCTCATATCACACTTGAGGCCTGAAAGCCTCCTCACATAACACTCGAGGCCTGAAAGCCTCCTCACATATCACTCGAGGCCTGAAAGCCTCCTCACATATCACTCGAGGCCTGAAAGCCTCCTCACATATCACTTGAGGCCTGAAAGCCTCACTCAGTCCAGAAAAAAATATCATAAGCCCCTCGGACATGAATAAAATAATAGTTCTCAGCCTAGACAATAGTGAAATATCAGTAAAGTCTCAAAAATCAATTAAAACGGCTGAGTTTGCAAAAACAGTATAATCAACAGGACTGAGTTCAAGTAGTATATCGAATAGTGAGGAAAGAGTGATAAAAATCCCCGAATGGTTCAAATAATTGGCACGGAGCCCAAATATGGCAATCAACCTAAATCGTGATAATAACAAGTATGTTCCAGTCAAATACGCGATAAAAATCATCAATCGGGATGGACCAAGTCAAAATCCCCAACGGTGCTCTACCCCACGCTCGCTATCCGGCGTGTAAGTCACCTCAATATAGTACTATGGTGTATAAATCCGGGGTTTCAAACCCTCAAGATATCATTTACAATTATTACTCACCCCGAACCGGTAAAATCTCTAGCTCGCGACGCCCTTGCCCCTCAAACCGGCCTCCACGCACGTCGAATCTATCCAACATCAGAGCGAATACATCACAATATGCCAATGGGAAAATACCAAATCGAAAACAATCAAAAAATAGCAAAAATCTTGAAATTAGCCAAACCCAAGCCCCGAGCCCACTTCTCGAAAATCAGAAAATTTAACATCAATGGATTCCTCATCTTCTCACGAGTCTATACATGTCAAAATTACCAGAATCGGGGTTCATTTGACCCCTCAAATTCCTAATTTAAGCTCTCTTAGGTTCGAGCCCTAAACCACCATTTTTGACCTTTAATTCCTTGAGTTTTCAGTTCTAATCCATGTATTTACACCATAAAATCATGTTCTAAGTCTAAGAATTCATACCTGATCAAAGCTCTCGAAACCCTCTTCAAAATCGCTCAAAACTCTCCAAGTCCGAAGTGCATTATGTTACTCTTTCAAAAATTCGTAAAGAAGACTAATTTAATACTCTGCCCAGTCATCTCGCATCTGCGGTCCCATTTCCGCTGATGCGGGACCGCTTCTGCGGGCACTACTCCGCTTTTACGGTTTCCTCTTTAAAATCCCTGACCGCTTTTGCGGCTCCAATTCCGCACTAGCGGAACCACTTTTGCGAAACCTGCCCTGAGTCCATTTCCGCTTCTACGAACTTCTCGCCCTCTTCTGCGTGACCGCACCTGCGGTCCCATAACCGCAAATGCGAAGATACCAGATATCAGCAACCCTTTTACTATGCAAAAATTTTAAAACTCTCCGTTTAACCATCCGAACTCACCCCGAGGCCCCCGGAACCTCAACCAAAAGCGCAAACATGATCCAATACCTTATTCAAACTTGCTGCAATCATCAAAATACCATGATTAATACTAAAACCATCAAATTATATCAAATCCAAGCCTAAGTTCTTCAAATTCTTCCGAAACTCGCATTCGATCAAAATCTCAACCAAACCACCTCCGAATCATTTGAAATTTTGCACACACATCCCAAATCACCTAACGAAGCTATCCCAAATCACCTAACGAAGCTACTGCAACTCTCAAAATTTCATTCCGACCATCAGATCAAAATCTCACCTATCAACCAAAAATCGCCAAAATGCTAACTTCGCCAATTCAAGCCTAATTCTACACCTGACCTCTAAAATCACTTCCGATCACACTCCTAAGTCACAAACCAACCCCTGAAGCTAACTGAATCACCAAAAATTACATTCGAACATTATAACTCATAAGTCAACCTCCGGTTGACTTTTCCAAACTAACCTTCCTTAAAGAGACTAAGTGTCTTATTTTCTACCAAAACCAATCCAAATCAACTCTGACACACCAATTACTGATAATGAAACATGAAGAAGCATAAAATAGGGGAAACATAGCAGTTCTCACGAGACGACGGGTCGGGTTAATACACAATACCTGATTTTACGCTATTTCTTATTCTTTTATATATCCTAGTTGTATTTTCTATTTGGAAAATAGTTTTACTTTTATGATAATTTTGGGGAAAAATTGAATTGCATTCTTTTGCTACTTAGCTAATTTAATTATTTATTCTAAATATTAAAGAAAATATTTTTTCAAAAGCTTAATGTTAACTCATCCCAAGTTTTAATATTTAGCTTTAATCACAATTTGGGATAATTTCGAAAACTTTCCGCTTAGATTCTCCTCGTAACACAAACTTCTGTTGAAGTTTGAGAATTACGATCACCTCTCTTATTTTTAATTTTTTAAAACGAAACAAAATTCACATGATAAAATCTAAAAATATTATGAAATTAAATTTAACCAAAATTTTTTACATGAGTACAAAACAAATTGCACTTCCAAAACAATAAAAACAGGATTACAACTCTTTTATCTTATGCATAAATTATAACCTATTCCATGGTTGATGTTGCATATTTATTTACCTAAATTGAATATTGATAGTTAGAAGTGAAATAAATCAATCTTCTTTCTATTCGATTATTCTTTTCAATTTATTTATTAATATTAAAAAATATTAATGTTTGATAAAAATTTAAACCATTGATTTTAATTAAGAATCTAAATTCCCAAAATATGTCATATTACAAAATACATTAGAAGGAAAATCGCCTCAAAAAATTGTAAAAAACTAAATCAAACAGTAAAAATTTAATTTTAAAATTGAGTTGTAACATGTAAAAATATAATACTTAGACAAACTTATCTAAAGAAGAATCAAGTTAATAGTTGATCATAAGTCCTCGTGGGTTCGACATCCGACTTTTGGTCACTTTATTACTTGACGACCGCGTATACTTGCGTGTGCGTGTGGCCGCAACAAGTTTTTGGCGCCATTGTCGAGGACTTAGAAATTAACTATTTTTCTATATTAGACTTTTACTTTTATCTTTACAAATTTTGATTTTTTTCTTCTCTTTTTGTAAATATTTTTATTTTTATAACTATTTGATTTTTCTCTTAGCATGTTTCTAGTTTTCTCAGCATGACATCTGTGGATAAAATATCCGGACGTAAGGTTATTAATGAAGACGCTTGGTTGACGGAAGACTTTTATGGCCCGTATTTTTGGGCTTGTCATTGCCTGAACTCTGGGAGGTCTGAATTTAAACATGGGAGTAAGGGTTGGTATTGGGAAGAATATTCACGATTAAGGGAATATGAGGAACGACGTTGTCTTCTAACAACGTTGATAAATGATTGGTCTAAGGAGAGAGATGATGTGACGACCCAAAGGGTCATCACCTGTTTTCTCATTTGTTTAGTGCTTTCGAGGCCTTGAAAACCTCACTTTTATTTGCCTCGATTTGCGTGCACAGTCCAGGCATGTAGCCGGAAGGCTTAAATATAAATTTTGTGTGAAAAATAATAAATTTTGATATTAATATGGTTAAAGTTGACTTTGGTCAACATTTTTGGTAAACGGACCCGAACCCGTGATTTGACGATCCAAAGAATTCGTAGAAAAATATGGGATTTGGGCGTATGCCCGGAATCGAATTCCGAGGTCCCAGGCCCGAGGAATGAATTTTTCCATGAAATTATTTTCTGAAAATGTTCAAGGAAAATGAAAATGAAATTTGATCAAAAAGTGATGGTATCGGGCTCGTATTTTGGTTCCGACGCCTGGTACATGTCTTAAATATGTGTTAAGCACTATCTATAAAGTTTGGTAGAAAACGGACGTCGTATGACGTGTTTCAAACTATAAGTTCCAAATTTGAAAGTTTATGAAACTTAGAAGAAAATCATGTGTTTTGAGGCTTGATTCTATGTATATGATGTTATTTTGGCGATTTGATCGCGCGAGTAAGTCCGTAGGATGTTTTTAGGTTGTGTGCATATTTGGTTTGGAGCCCCGAGGGCTCGAGTGAGTTTTGGACATGTATCGAGTTGTTTTTCTTAAACTTTGGGCTGCAGATTTGCAACAGGTGCTTCAGACCTGCAGGCTTCGCATGCTCACAAATGCGAGTATCGCAAATGCGAAGTCTGCTTCGCAAATGCGAAGTTAGCCAGGTCCGCCTGGGATCGCAAAAGCGAAGGATTTTCCGCAAATGCAAACATTGCAAATACGAACAAAATTTCGCAAATGCGAAGACTGGGCATCTGGGCAGGGTTCGCAAATGCGAACTCTTTTCTCGCATTTCCCAAGTCT
>MU742661.1:39607-72248 GCA_026770625.1 Nicotiana glauca
TGAAGTTTTCTAGTTACAACATAGAAACTTCAGCTCTAGCGCTGAAGTTTTGGGGCTACTAAACAAAAACTTCAGCTCTATAGCTGAAGTTTTTATTTTATAACGGGCAAACTTCAGCTCTAGAGCTGAAGTTTTCTAGTTACAACATAGAAACTTCAGCTCTAGAGCTGAAGTTTGCCAGTTACAACATAGAAACTTCAGCTCTAGAGCTGAAGTTTCTATTTTATAACTGGCAAACTTCAGCTCAGCTGACGTTTCCTAGTTACAACATAGAAACTTCAGCTCTAGAGCTGAAGTTTCCTGGTTACTAAACAAAAGCTTATAAAATAAAACTTCAGCTCTAGAGCTGAAGTTCGCGAGTTACAAAACAAAAACTTCAGCTCTAGAGCTGAACTTCAGGCCCGACTACTAAAATGCTGGTTGCCTTTGCTACTTCAGCCCCGTGTGCTGAAGTTATGTGAAAAAGCGGGTACGCTTGCAATTTTTTTTGCAAAGCGAGCATAGGTTAAAATGTGGCACAAAAAGCGGGTATAGATGCAATTGCCCCTCTATTTGTGTCTCTGCCCTCTAGGGCCTAGGCCCATTCCTGTAATTGAACCCAAAGGCCCGAATAAGTGGCCACAGGGCGAAAAGGGTCAGGGTCGGGTCTCCACTGGAAGAATACGACGGAAGGAGAGAAGCTGCGATAGCATCAGCCATCTCAACAGCCCAATTTTACCTCCAAAAAGGGTCTCAACCCTGCTCAAATTTCCAAGTTTCAAGTAAATCCCTTTTGTCCTCTTCATCACTTTAATTAATTTTATCTAAATTGAACCAACCTTGTTGTTTGCAATCAAAAATAGCTCCATTTTCTTCTTCTTGTTTCTCTCTGATTAAGTATTATGACACGAGGGTCTACTTATTTATTTTTTGATGTAAATTTAAACATAAAATATTTAAACTAAAATTTATATATATATTCTCTTACGCCGTCTTCTCCTACAACAGGCTCCCGTCCCAGCTGCTCTGAGTACACAGCCGTAAGTTTGTAACAGAGTTAAAACCAAGAAAGACAATGGCTTCAAAGCCCTTACCTACTCGTTCAACCTTCATTGATAAACCTGTAGTAAGTACCTTCTTTTCCCCCACTTATTTTCTTCTTCTTTTTTATGTGCCAATATATTGAAATTCACGCATGTATATTTAATGCAAAAAAGATTGTATTTTTGATTTTAATCAGGTTCCTGGTGATGTGATTTTGGATCTTTCTAAGCTGACTGACCAAACCATTAAGCTGGGTGGTGGCCTCCAACAGGTTTTGTTTCAGTAGGGTTAATTTCATATGGATGTTTTGATTATTTTTCGTGAAGCTAGTGTGATTTTCTGAACTCTGCTTGTTGTGGAGCATGGGTTTTGATACATTTTTGGTTTTTATTCAACACTTATTAGCAATGAGTATAAGAACTTATTTTCTTCCACCACTTTGCCCGTCTATATGGTTCCCTTTTACATAACTCAAATAATTTCATTAATATAACACCAAGATTGTGTGAAGAATATGTTCCAATTGTGTATATGATTCAACTCGTATCAACCAAAGTTATCTAAAGTTTGTCCAGCTACCTATAGAACATGCTCTTATCTCTTATACACAAAAAAAGATACATATAAAAAAAGGATCATTTAATGCTTTATACATCGCTCTTGCCATTTTTCCCTTCAGCAAGTTGGGATTTCACTGCTCAATGCAACCAAAGCTAAAAACTATGTACATTTATAATGCTTTAGTTCTTCTCAAATTTAGAGTGTCCGCCGAATCTGGCAGTGATTCTGGTCTCTGGATCATTTATATACTTGACTTTACACCACGAACTCAAATTTGAAGATACCGCTCTTGCTTTCTTCATTCCATATGTACCAAAACGAGATACATAGGTAACGTATTCACGCTAGGCACTGATCCTCCGAGATCTCCAACTTGCGGTTGCTTCCTCCACTGTTCTGTTCCGGGACATTTCCTGTATATATGTTATTTTTCTCTGTGGATGATAGTAATCGATTTTTGCATTATTGAGTTATGATTTGAATATTGGTACTTGAGAAGTTTCTATCCTACTTCTAGTGTGCTCAAAATACAATGAGGCAATGCAGCAGTATCTTAGATTTTCTAACTGCCGTCAAGATAAATATCTCTGATCTTCTACACATATTTTTCCCGTTTTGGCAGGACCATGATGCTATAACTGTCGTCAAAGCTGGTATTTTGAGGTTTTCAAAGCCAAACAAATACTGGATTGAAAGCTCGCAGAAGAGAGTGAGTGCAGTGCTATCTTTCTAGTTTTTTTTTTTTTTTTTTTTTTTTTTTTTTTTTTTTTTTTTTTTTTTTTTTTTTTTTTTTTTTTTTTTTTTTTTTTTTTTTTTTTTTTTTTTTTTTTGCTGATGAGAAATCCCTCTGGGGCCAACCCTTAGGTACAACCACAACCTTCAAGACTTGGGGATAATGGGAGCCTTAGAAATTATCTTAAGTATATACTTCTGTTGTTATTTTCAGTTGATGTTATCTGAAAAATTCCAGGTTATTGCTTTCTTCAGGTGGTTGACCAATATCTTAATACATTTAAAGTGACCTGAAAACTATTTCTTTTCACTACTGCATTCTTCTGATGATTGATGGTAAAATGGGCATTAGATTTTCTTACAGGGAAACACAAAGGGGACGGGTACTGAGTAGAATAATGTAGTACTTATTCATTGTTTAGGTTGAATTTTGAAAATTGATGTAACTCATCAGCTTTGAGGTCATACTATAGTCTAAATAGCTGTAATATATAAGTTGCTCTGTTGCTAAAATGAAAATCTCATCTACGGTTTTATGTTTCTAAGCCAATGTGCGTTATGGGTGGATCTGCAAAATTTGATCTCTTAAATCAAATAAGAGATGAAGCATGACTATCCAATACAGAATTATCGGAGTCTTTTGTGTTTTTTCTTGTACTCATTTAACTCGGGAAAAAACTTTATAAATGAAAAAAGAATGAAATTACAAAGTTAAACATATTGTGTTGAACCATTGACTGAAAAGGGAGCCATAGTACTAAATGATTCCATCAGTGATACTTGATTTCTACTGTAGTTTTAACCGTCTTCATCTGTTTTTGACATTAGATTAGGATGATCTCTTTTTCTTGAGAAAGTAGATTAGGATGCTCTCTTCTAATCGAGTTGAACTTTCTTTCATTTGCTGATCCACTGTAATATATTTACAGTATATACCTACCGTGGGGGATACTGTTCTTGGAATTGTGGTGGACACAAGAGCGGATGTAAGCATTTTTAATTATTTCAAAACTGCTGCTTATTCTCTTATCTATAAGTAATATCCCTGCTTATTGTGAGTTCCTTATTTCTGATTTCTTTTGAATAGTTCTAATTACTTTGGTCCTAGCTGTGTAATCGATGCTTTAAGTAGGAGCTTCCTGCTGCATTGGATTTTTTGCTTTTGTGTACTGTGTTTCTTCTGCTTCCTTTTTTGATCAAGTGTAGAATCAGATCTGTGGTGCAGTTATCTAAAACATAATGAGCAACCAATGCATGAATTTTGCCCCTAATATTGGAGGAGGTTTATGATGTGTTTTTTGATATTTAGTGTAATTTGTTAAAGTTTTGTTGACGCCAACTATAGGGTTTTAGGTTCTAAACCACCACTAAGGACACATCAGCGGATGTCGCGCAAAAAGGGAAGGGTAATGATCCAAGTCTGCTGGGGAAAAAGTTTTTCTTTGGAGTGTGTTGATCATTGACCATATAAAATTACATTCATATAACTGTCATGGGGAGTATATGTTGATAATTGACCATACAGAATTACTTTCATTGAGGTAAAAGATTGGTCCAAAAAAAATTCCCTCTATTTGCTAGTACTTTTGATGAAAGATTTCCTGTCGTTTGTCTATTTTCCTGTCATTTTCATGAAGTCATCGACATTCATGAAAGATATAAGGATGGTCCATGCAGAAAACGCATAAAATCTGAAAGCTTATTGATTCTTATATGAATTTTCTTTGTACACTTCAAATTCACTTTTGAGTTTTCTGGCAGAACTTTTTTGTGGACATAAAAGGGCCAATGGTGGCATTCTTGCCAGTGCTAGCATTTGAAGGAGGGACTAGGAGAAACATACCCAAATTTGAGGTGCAATCCTAAGTTCCATGATATTTGGTCATATTCTTTGTTCTTTTCTCCTCTGATTTTCTTTTTTATGATAAGTAATTGTGCAATTATTTAATAATTCAAATGGAGATGCTTCTTGCACTTTTATCTGATTGCAATTTTTCACTTTATGAATCTTGATTATTTGAAATTGAATAACAGCTTTAGTGTTTAACTGAGATAGATGAATTGGTGGAAGGCTCCTTCCAAATGGGGCAAGCTTGACTTTCCTTTAGTTGAAAAGTTGAATTTTTAATAATTGCTGGTTCAAGAATTGCTTGATGTGGCCTCTTGAATTAGAAGAGATCACATTAGTTCATTGATAACAGTTTGATTTAACACCCTCAACCCACCTTTAAGTGAATAGCAGTCATGCTGATATTGTAGCGTTATAGGTGTTCTTATTGAAATAAGAGATAATTTTGCCTCGTATGATTTTTGCATTTCCATAGTTTCCAATGAGTTAAAATTAGTTCATGCAAGAAGAGTTTGATTTTCAAATGGAGGATATTATCTCTTAAATTTGTTGTTATGCATTCCCATTGTTTAAAATGTAAAATAAGATTCAGAAAAAACTAATAGTGCTGCCAGCAGTGTTGTACGATCATAATGGCTCAAGATTATTAGTATTCCTACTCAATGTAAAAGGAGATATTGTGCCAAATGCCTTTGAGAGCAGTGCTTTCCTCCAGGTGGCAAACAAATTACTCGACTACTTAACTCATAAATTAATGCGAGTGCCTCTCAGTACCTGGTCTTCACATTACTTGAACTTGCATCGATAGCTTTATATGGTATTCACGTCCAATATGCCTGGATAAAACATGTACAGTCCTATAGCTATCCTTTCAGAAATCTTCAGTTGGAAAAATGAATTGATTCCTGGGATTATTAGTGGACAAGTGGGGTTGCTCTGATGGTAAGCAACCCCCGCTTCCAACCGAGAGGTTGTGAGTTCGAGTCTCTCCAAGAGCAAGGTGGGAAGTTCTTGGAGGGAAGGATGCTGGGGGTCTATTTGGAAACAGCCTCTCTACCCCAGGGTAGGGGTAAGGTCTGCGTACACACTACCCTCCCCAGACCCCACTAAGTGGGATTATACTGGGTTGTTATTGTTGTTGTTGTATTAGTGGAGAATTGAAGAATAGAAATGAAATAGAGAATAAACGAGAAAAGAAGAATGAACAAAGAAGCAGAAAAGAAGCTCAAAGGAGAATTTGCAGAAGACGACTTGCACAAAGAAGAAAAAGAACAAAAACTCATCTTGAAGAAGAAAAACAATAAAGAAAGAACAAAAGGGAAAAGCAAAGATAGTAGAGTCTTAGCCATTGCAAAACCAGAGAAAAGGAACAAGACAAAAGCCATAGAGAGAATGCTCAAGCATATATGGAGAGGAATCCCAATACTCAATTCTATTTATCCTTTATTCTCTCCCTCCCTATCTCCCTCCCTCTCGCTCTCTCTCTCTCTCTCCATCTTTTGACGTCAAATACAAAAGATGTCAAATTCAAGCGAGGACCCTTCTCTTCACATTGCTGCATCTCTTTAAGCGATGAAGCAATCACTTTTAATAACACTGGATTTTGGATTTTACCTTTTAACCTCAATGTAAAGTTTGTGATTACCTGGACAAAAAAAATGATGATTAGATTAAATCTCAATCGCATGAAAGAAAGTCTTGTGACATGAAATTTTATGTGAGTTTGTCTGATCAGAACCATGAATTAGATTTGGTCCAATTTGTTTATCTACTTAAAGGTTGAAATTGCTTCAGTGAGCTAAAAATAAGAAAAGGGAAATAAAAACAACTTGATAGGTGAACTAACTATTATTCCACAAAAAAAACGTTATCCAGTATGGAGCTTTTCATGTATCATTGTCAGGCTGAGCTTTTGCTTGTAAATATGCCAGCACCATCTTATTGCCCTGGGCGAAGCCACACTTTGCTTAGGGTGGTCAATTGACCACCCTTTATTGGAAAATTACATTGTGTATATAGGTAAAATATTAGGTTTTAGATGTACATAACATATATTGAACACCCTTTGTCGGAATTCTTTTTACTTATTTCAAGTTTGAACACCTTCGAGGAAATTTCTGGCTTCGCCGCTTTCTGGCTTCGCCGCTGCTTATTGCTGTTGTGCAATAAAATGGCTTTCTTTCTTTCAACAATAAATTGATATTGTGCTAATTAAAGAAAAGGACTATTTGCCTACCCGAGCACCAAACTAATGGCATGTCCCCATATTAAATTCGAATAAACCATAGGATTTATCTTAATAATTTTTAAAATTTTTTATCATGTTGATATCAGGACCTATTTTCTTATAAGTCATCATGTTCTTTCAGGCAGGTACTCTAATTTATGCCCGTGTAGTCAAGGCCAACACTGGAATGAACCCTGAGTTATCTTGCATGGATGGTTGGTGCCTTCCTAATTTGCTACAGGAGTTCTTGTATATCATAATCTGTCTGCTTTTATTCCTAATTTTCAAATAATTATCTTATTCAATATAGCTTCTGGAAAAGCTGCCGAGTTTGGCCTCATCAAGGATGGCTATATGTTTGAATCGTCAACTGGTTTGTCACGGATGTAAGATTCTGTTTTGGCTTTAACTTGCAACACAGATCTTTTCTTAGGTTATACTGTAAACATGCTGATCAGAAAAGAGAAGCAAGCAAAAGGGTGAAGGTCGTGCTGCATGCTATTCAGGCTTGAGCTATTTCCATAGTTACGTGTTCATCTTTTTTGTATTTTCTTCTTAGGTTGCTGAGTTCACCAACATGTCCAGTTCTTGAGGGTCTTGGAAAGAAGCTAGCTTTTGAGATAGCTGTTGGTTTAAATGGCCGCGTGTGGGTATGAAACTAGTTCATTCTTTTTTGTAGCGGTTGGTTGGTCCATCTCTTTCAAATTTGTCAGTTAGTGCTTCCTTTTTCAATTTAGACATTTGTTGTGCTATAGGTAAATGCTGAGCACCAATCCACAATCATTCTTGTTGCAAATGCAATAATGAACTCTGAGTCCTTGACTCCAGTGCAGCAAAAGATCATGGTGGAGAGGCTGCTTGATAGAGTAAATTGAACTGGATTCAGCACTTTGACCATGTAGCCGAATGAATTCATGTATAATGTGAAGCCAAAAGTAAAATTTAGCTTCTTCCTCGAGGACTTTTTGGGTTGCGTCCATCCAATTCTTCACCCATGTAACTGCACTGCTTGTTAATGTGCTTCTGGTGAGAGTATAGCCAAAGGGTGTAACTTTAAGAGTATAATTCGATGTTCAGAGACGGATGTCTATGGTTGTATTTGTTCTTCATATACCAATACCAATACCAAATCTTTTGTGCATCATAATATATGACTTGAATTTGTGACTGCTCAGTTTTTCGATATGAATTAATTATTCTTTTTACGAGATGTATTTACATGGGCCACTCCATTTCCGTATATAAGTTAGTAACAATTTCTCGTATCATTTTTTCGTGGATTAGCATCTCGAACTCAGTTTTCTTTTGTCCAAATGACTATGTACAAAGTATTGCCCAGCAAACCAGCTTCGACTATGAGAAGTTTTTAATGACTAAAAGAAAAGAAAAATGGATGATATGCAACGTCAATCAAGATTATCACAGACTAGTATAATGCGTAAAAGCCCCCCGCCCAGATATATAATCGAGAAATCTTCGAGTTATAGTGTTGCACGAAATTTAATAAATAATGGAATTGTCCCTCTATAAATTGTGAGGTACTGTGACACGAAATTTGATAGATAGTGGAGTTATCGTCTATCCTTCTTCACTTAAATAATTAAATTTTTATTATGAAATGGTTTAACATTCATACATCACACACTATGTTTTTACCACTATATCAAATTCATATGTGCAATTAATAAGGAGTATTCAATTCTTCGAGTTAATCAAAATAATTTAATATAATTAACTATTATTCCAATATATTTATATATAAAACTTTATTAGAAGTAGAATTTCCCTTGTACAAAATAATAAAAATATGTATTATAGGCCTAAATTTACTGCATTTGAATCTAGCATCTATGTATACCTTGTAATGTAACGAGTAGCTGGTTATTGTTAACCCAAATCCAAATTATCATATAATTAGTTCCTTCTGATAATCTAACTAATTATTTTTTCTTCATTCTCTCTAGTTTTAATATTCTTTTCAAAATGATTAGGAAATTGTTTTACATCTTCCACTAAATTTGCAGGTAAGAATCAGACAATTTTAGTCCTTTTGTTTTAATAATAAGAGTTGAATAAAATAAAATAAAGAGAGGCTCTTGAAGTCATGCTATCTGCAAAGATTTTGTCTGCTACTTAGTTTATATATATCAAGCAATAATTAGGCACACAGAAAAAAGGTAGTAATATTTGCTTCTTGAGATGAGCAAAAACTACTTGTGTGTTCTGACATCCTATCATCATCATCATCATCATCAATAATCATAGGTTATTAACAACTTCTCAAAAATGTTGTTTCCTCTTTTTCTCCTCTAAATTTGCTACTTATGTTTTTTTCCTTTTCTTTCCCGTGAAATTCAGTTCACAGTAGTTGGTTAACATGGCGTCTCAATCAGACGAGAATAACCAGAATCCAGGTACCCCTTTAATTGTTCTTCATTCTTAATTCTTTACTGAATTTGCTGCCTTGTCATTTGGTTATCTGAATAAAGATTGTTCCATAAAAAATTGATCTTTTTGTACTTTATGGTTTTTGTGCCTCTTTATCTTTAACTTGATAAGAACATTTAATTCTGCTTCTTTTTCTTTTATGGGTGGTTGTCATATTTAGTTTGTTAAGCAATGAAATAGTAACTTGATAGTATTACATTTAATAACCATTTGTTTAATTTGGAATACTGGACGAATCTTTTGCTAAAAAGGGGAACTTATGTTGTTGTGGAAGCTGCAAGATTTTGGGTTCGGGCAAATCCCTGAAATTATGAGGTCTTTTTCTGTATTCTTGAAAAATTGTTTTAGCAACTAATCGAATATATTGACCTAATTTCTCAAATGATAGGACTGATTTGATATTAATTAGCTGGATATAATACTGTGCATATTCAATAACTAGATAATTTTGTTTTCAGTATGAGGCTTCTGATGGTAGTAGGTTCATTAACTAGATAATTTACTTTTCAATATGAGGCTTCGCACAGTTATTGATTAGACCACACCAGCAAACATTCTGTGGCCCAAAAATGAATCTATAGTAGGAGTACTAAATTACATTTTATTACTAGGAGAGGAAAATATGAGCTGATGACAATACACTCTGTTAAGTGAAAGCTTTCTCATTCTATAGAAATTATAAAATGCTGCTTGAGATATTTTCTTCTCACCTGGGGAAATAGTGAACTACAACTAGCTGAATATAGATATCTGCATACACATGGGTTGATAGTTGGAGTTGCCACAAAAGACAAGGTAGTTTTGCTTTTCATATCAAAATCAAGAATACTGTCTTGTTTTGGTCAAATAATGAACTTCCGAGATAGACGGAAAGCATGCAATTTCCAGGACCACTTTCAAACGAGGTTTTGTTAATCTTAAGACTCCATGGAATTTTTAGCAACATGTAGCTGATTATCTCATTATCCAGTGCATACATTATGCAGTCTGAAGTAACAACCATCTCCATTGTGCATATTATATATACATAAGTAAGATTTTAGGTAATAGCTGTACATAAGGTGCAAACAGACGGATCTAGTGGAACTCAGAGGTTACTTCAAAAATATTGGTTACCTTTTGATCTTCTGTTTTTTCCAGCCCATCTTGCATTTAAAGCTAAATTGACTCTTGATTGGAGAGAAGGTATCTGTACACATAAATACCTAACTACTTGAGCTGCTATCATGTAGGTAAACTGAGTTGCGGAGCATGTCCATTTGATATTAACATTTTGTTGTCATGTTTTCTTTTTCGTTACTTCAACATGTTGGGTTTCATGGGCTATATCTTCTTCAACCACTAAATGCAGTAACAGACTTCTTAACAGCAATCATCAATATGCATCTTGAAACTGCATATATGTTGCTGATAAAACAAAAGTGCACATATGTTATGCGCGAAGAAAAATTACAAGATATTAGAACATGTGGTACTCCAAATGTGCTCTAAATTTCTTGTATTCTGAGAACTGATTACTGCAAACTTCTGTCATGGTTGAGATCTACTAGTTGCCGTGCACTTCAGCCAATTGTTTATAAGCTTATCTACTCAGCCCTGTTCTGCTTTGCTCTATGAAGTCCCATTGCTTAATTTTTAAATTTAACAGTGATGTGCTAAAATTTTGAGTTAAATAGAAGTCCTGCTGTATTATAATCCAAACTTTAATATCATGAAGCAACAGCTTCACAACCAACAGCTGAAGATCATCAAGATTCCAAGCCTGAGGCTACAAATGGGAGCTCTCCAACTTCTGTGTTTGTAAACTCCGAACCAATTCGGGAGGATCAAGTGCAAAATGCTATGAAGTTTCTTTCACATCCAAAAGTTAGGGGATCTCCAATCATGTATAGGCGTTCTTTTCTCGAGAGAAAGGGTCTCACGAAGGAGGAAATAGACGAAGCCTTTCGTCGAGTTCCTGTAGGCCACTTTTAGATCTCTTACAGTTGATTTTGACTTAAATGTAATTGAAACATCCACATGAAACTTAAGATGTATACCGATCTTGTCTAAATTACAGGATCCTACCCCAACTGTTACTAGCACACAGCCAATTGCTGCAAATGAAGGTAATTCATATTGTTCTCAAAATGAAATTTGTGTTTGGCCTTCTATTCATTTTTGAGATTGATAATGTTTGGAGCCTATACTTGTCATGTTATTCTTCTGATATTTTTATGGCAGATGGGAAGCTGAAGCCTTCATCAACTAGTGCACCACAGGCTGCATTACAAAATATGCAGCCTGCATCAGCTACACCGAGCAATAGCATGAAAATGGGGTATCTCTCTCATTTCCATTGGACTCATGCAGTTATTGCTGTAGGTTTACTTGCTGCTTCAGGAGCTGGAACAGCCGTACTCTTCAAGGTAATGCATAGTAAAGAACCTCCAATTTGCCATGCCAGTTGGTACCACATCTGTACTGTCTATCCTATGTCAGCCATTTTTAATGTATCTAACTACTGTATGATGCAAAATACTTGTCAAGTAGTTCATTTTACCCCTTTTTGTAAACGACAAGAAAAATAAGAGAAAAGCTGGAGAAGTATTGGTTATTAGTAGAATCACATATTTGAAAGCCATTCAATCAATTTTAATATATATGTGGATATTCTGAATGAGAATTGAGCCTGAATCCTCTGTTTCGCTATTCAATCTTACAATTTGATGCGATGCACATTCAAACTTTTTTAGAATTGCTAGGCAGGACCTTTATTTGAAGATGAGTATCTTTTTATCGCATGCTGTCCAACTTAACTAAATGGCCTTAGAAAAGGAATCCGAGATTCTTTAACGTAAAGTACAAGATCCTCACCAAATGCGGAATGCTCTATGCCAAACTCAAGTTTTTGCCTTTGAAAAAGGATGCAGCTTCTATAATTTCTTTTGTGATTAACCTAGTACCAAACACAACTTTTTCTTGTTTCAAAAACAGTGTTGTTGGCTTCTCGATGCTGCAAGTCCAACAGCTTATTCCACGAATCACTTAATATCTCAATGAAATTGGGAAGGAGTTTCTTTTCAAATGTAAATTTGCGGACAATTGACCTCTTGTGCTTTAATTCCACCAGAAAAAGGAGACTTCCACACATATTCTTTGTTAATCAACGTGGAAAAATATACTGGTGGTTAATTATTTCTTGATGTACGTTTCCTTTAGCTCATAATTCTCTTGGTACACTTCTTACTTTTTGATTGCATATATTGGTTTAGGTTTTAAACCCAAAATTCTATTCTCCATTAGTTGGGTGTGGATTTCTTTTTCATATGCGAGACATCTCAAACTTTCACTTGTGCTAGTTTTACTTGGTAGTAGGCTTGGTAATTGGTTATTTCTAATAGAACCGATCCAAAATAAAAGAATGAAGTAAAACCTAGTTTTGATTTTCATTTTCTTTTTTCTTATTCTTAAGAAACCCTGTTGTGAATATTTCTTCAGATTTATTTGGACTCCTCCAATGCCTTATTTTTCCGGATTCGTCTCTAAACTAGGTTATTGGTGTTTATCACGATCTAATTGGAAATTTTGCTCATGGCCTAATCATTATAATTATCATCCCACTGTTAAGTGACATGTGCTTTTGCAGAAATCCATTATTCCCCGATTGAAGTCATGGATACGCAAGGTTGTAATGGATGAAGAAGATGAAAAAGATATTGTAAAGGGAAAACCAAGTTTAGCGGAAGAAGCTGCTGTTGCTGCGAAAGCTGCTGCCGCCGCTGCTGCTGATGTAGCCCGAGCAAGCCAGGAGATGTTGGCATCAAAATCCGAAGGTTGGTTAATGGTAATCACATAATAGTAACAAGTTAAGAACTGGATATGAAATAAAATGAACTGAAAAATTATTTCTGTATTGGTGACTGAACTCTTTCATTCTCTTTCGTCTCTGGTGCTTAACTTGTTACCATTAATGATATGATGGTGATTTAACTTGTGTTCCTCCACAGAGAAAAGGTATTTTGAGGAGCTGACAAGTTTGTTAAACTACCAAGTACGTGAGATGAAATCAATGACAAGTGCTATAGAGAAACTGGAAGGTAGTAATACAGTTGCTTTTCATCACGTACTTCTGTACCCACTCTCTCACCTTTTCCCTTTTACATTTCATTCACTATTAAAGTGGAAAGTCTGCTTACGCCATAGGCTTTTTGTGTTTTGGCCTTTTTTGCTTTTAGTGAACTCATGTAAATAAAAGGGATGTGTTATGAAATAATAGGGGACTAGAAAAGAGGTAAACTTTAGCAACACTATTGAGAAGTAAAGAGTTTTATGAGCGTTCATAATTGTAAAAGCAATGGGGAAGATAGTGATAATAAATTGTGTATAAACTGTGCAATGTTAGTTTGCTGATTCCACCTTTAGTTGAGGCTGGATTACTTTTCAGCTCTAGATCTTTTTCGCTTGATAACCTTGGTGTTTGAATGTCATTGAACATTGTTTTCATGGGCCTATACTGTTAAGCTACAAAAACTGACTTGTGAACGTGTTCAAAGAATCATTTGAAACTTCCATAAGGACGATCTTCCTAGCTTTTGACCATCAGCGGACCAGGCCGGCTATTGGCCTCTATGTCTCCATAAACGCATTATAGCATGACTTTATTCTGTAGTTCTTTCTAAAAGGTTTCAGTTCTTGGTCCCCGCCGTTCTGTCTAAGTTCATTCTCCACTCCATCGGCATTCCCTTTTATATATACTAGCTTTGTCCTCGTTATAATGTTGTCGTTGCCCTGGAATTTTAGCTGTCATAAAATAAATGCCAAGTTCTTTAGATTTCATCATAAATATTTTAAAGTTCATATATCATGCACCCCCTGCCGTTACATGGGGGGTGGCCCGCCTCCTAAGAAAAAAAAAGGAGATAAAGGGATCCAAGTCATCGTTAGACGGGACGTGGTGCCTGATTGGAGTTGCTCTATACATGCAGGGCAAGGTAATACTTCTGGAAGAATACCAATTACAGAACTAGATGATCGCAGAATTTCAGTTACTCAATCTAGGGTAAGTTGTATAGCAACACAGAAGTCTGGATCTTGTAATTGATATCTCTGTTGGCTTTTAAGATTCAGTTTCTGATTTGCTCTTATGGTCCAGCAATCTTATTTAAATGGAAAAGTGGATGGTGATTCACGTTCAGGTTCTACTTTCTGTTTGTAGCTGCCAAATTTTGTTAAATTGGTTTTTACTGATTCTTTAAATACTAATGCTACATGATTGGATTATCTTGTGCAGTGAGATCTTTGTCACCGCCTGCATCTGTGGAACCATCTGTTGCACCCCATCCCAAGTCTTATATGGAGGTGACTCTTATACTCTCTGGCTAATTAGTGTTTCTCCTAACTATCAGCTCATCTGTTGGTAGTTTCATCTTATGTTTTACCAATCTATGAAGGAAAAGCATGCAACTTTCTGGCTGGTCAACAATCAGTAAATCATTTCTTAGTTACCTTTTGATTTTCCCGTGGTGCTTTTCAAATCAACTTCTAAAAAAAATATTTCTGCTTAAGATATGAACACTATGTAATGGAAGAAAGGAGTGGGTGGCTGGAGGGCGCTTGGAGAGTATCTTCAGCCGACCAATTATCGGGGATCTTTTTCTCCCTGTTCAACTCCTCTTTATTTCATGCGTACTCATATGATAAGCTGCTTTAA
The DNA here is from genome assembly GCA_026770625.1 of Nicotiana glauca. NCBI lineage: Eukaryota > Viridiplantae > Streptophyta > Magnoliopsida > Solanales > Solanaceae > Nicotiana > Nicotiana glauca. The sequence goes on from MU742661.1 coordinate 54,140, forward strand.
TTATGTAAAACTGTCGTGCTTCTCTTAATTCAAGCTGGGAAGAGATAATCTTTATTTGAAATCCTAATAGAGGTGCTATATGCATATGGTTGTAACTTGTAGGCAGTCACAACTTATGAGATCTGATTAGGATTATGGACAGCATTTGGTATATGTAATGTTTCCACCTTGTAATGTAGTACTTCTATCTGCCTTTGAACAAATCAATGAGTAGCACTGGTTGAACTTTCATTCTCTTCAATAAAGATGCTAGTAAAATGGGTCAGATGCTTGCTGGAAGAATTAGGGAATCGTCTCTTCTAACTTCATAATCATTTTGCAGATTATGGCTATGGTTCAAAGAGGAGAGAAGCCTTCCAACATCCGGGTAAGCCCAGGGTTCTCACCAGTGGTTGACATACTTTTATCTTGAAAAATAAAGTTTCCCTGAACGTTAGTACATCCATCTTTTGATGCAGGATATAAATGATCAGCCACCAAATCCTAACCAGCCCGTACCTGATCCTCGTGTTGCTCCAAAGCCTAAGGTTTTGTTTCCTTCCTTTTGCTTCTTCTACTAACAATGTCGCAATTGGGTCAAATTTGAAGGTTGGAATTGCGTCAATTTAGCTGTGTCTAGACATAGTAACTAAATTTATTGTTCTTTTAAATTCTGCTATTTAATGTTCTTTCTAGTTAGTCTGTGAGTTTGACTTTAAAGAGAGCCATGCGTGGACATTCTGGCAGCTGGACATGAAAAAATAAGATTAACTAATCGAATCTATGATCCTACGAAACTGCTGCTTTTTGATGAATAAATCACTGCAACTAAGGATATTTAGGAATATGTCCCTGCCGTTGTATGGATTAAATTCTATGAAAACCTGCCACTTTGGTTAGGATACAAGGACTTTGGTTTTCTATTATCTTTTCTATATAGAACTTTCTATTCAGTACGTTTTATTTTTGGTTTGTCTGGGGTAAAGGTGGAGGTAGAGAGGGGTAATATGTGGTTTAAACTTGAGATTTTCTCGAAACGGCAGTAATCACCATATACTAATTTCTGCTTGTCAACAGCCTTGGGAAGTTGGCCAGATTCAAAGTAATTCAACTAATTTGCTTCAATCTCAAGGGAGCGGCGATGGCTTGAATTACGGTTACCAAGACAATCTGACTAATGGAGACAGTTCAGCAGCTTGGTGGCAGCGCAGGAATGCCAGGATAACTGAAATCGAAACTGAAGGTGAACAAAACTTTGGATCTCCAGCTGCACCAGTCCAGGAGCGACCAATTCAGAGATCCTGGGTTCCTCCCCAGCCTCCTCCAGTTGCAATGGCAGAAGCAGCTGCAGCCATTCGCCAACCTAAAAAGCCTGTGTTTCAGAATGAACAATTGACTGATGATCAGTTGATGGCTCGTTCATCAGAGATAACGGATGAGTTGCAGAGGGTAACAAGAATCTCTGAATCTGGTGGTGTCCCTGAAGCTAATGGCTCGAGTTTTGCTCTGCAGATAACTGAGACACCAATTGGAGAAGGCGATCAAGTTTTGAGCAGCTGAAAGATCATTTGATTTTCTTGATATAAAGGCTGGGTATTTGGTATCGAGGTTTTTCAAGAATTTATCCCGATCTTGCAGCTACATGTTCTTGATAAACTCAATCTTGCAGCTACATGTTCTTGATAAACTCAAGCCTCCGATTCGTGCTTACCCTAAATGAAATCTGCAGTTACATTTCAGAACTTTCTGGTATGTGAAAAGATCATCTAAATGTAGCAAAAGCCATTATGTTTCTTCTTGGTGGTCTATTGATACACTAAAATGGCTGCCTAACTTATGTACTAAAAGATAGTTATATAATTCTAGACTTTGAATGGAGATTAAATAACGAGAACAAATGATTCAGTCTGCATATCTCAGTATTATACATTTTTCTGTTCTGATGGATTGGTCCAGAGTCCATCTGTTCATAAGCAAGAATTGTATATATTCCTAAAAGATGTTCTTAAATTTTGGTAGCATAAATCACGGGGCCCTATCTTTTGGTGAAAGACACTTATCATTACTTAAAACTAGATTAACATTATCTACTAGCAGCTCATAATCTATCCCTCTCATAACACTTTCTAGATGGGAAGTTCACATGTAATATTAGTTAATAAGATAGCCTTTAACTATTTTCCTTCTTTTTTGTTGATTCTATTTTATAGCTAAGGATAATGGTGATTTGTTAGAACTTGGCATAACTACTAATAATTCAGATTTGCACACAAAGGCACAAGATAAGGATAAGATTTGCATGCACATTTTTTAACTTAAGACTGTAGCTTTAAAATATATTCCTATCAAGACTGTAGCTTCTCCATGCTGAGTAGTGACTCCTGCAGAAGAAGTTTAAGGTAAAGATGTGATGATAGCCCCTAACTAAGATTCACATGTCCTTTCTTCTACTCCGCTGCTTCCTTTCATTTTCTACCCAGGGACACCAAAAATGGACTGTGACTCCTTATCGTGTTACCCAATGGCGAAACTAGAAATTTTTCTAAGGGTATTTAAATTTGAAAAAACTGAAAAAATATTCCCGACAAATGGTGTTCAATATGTGTTATATATACAGTGCAACTTTTCGAAGTGGGGTCTGGGGAGGGTAGTGTGTAGGCAGACCTTACCCCTACCCTTGGGTGGAGAGACTGTTTCCAAATAGACCCCCGGCATCCTTCCCTCCAAGAACTTCCCACCCTGTTCTTGGGGAGACTCGAACTCACAACCCCTCGGTTGGAAATGGGGATTCCTTTGTATACCGAGTAGTAATATTTTTGTGAATTAACGAGTAAATGTCTTTTTCCAGTTTGATCTATTTCAGTCCATAACTCGATCTCCAACTGAGATCGCTCGATCAATCTCATCCACTTAAAAGTTCAGTGTAAAAGTTGTTAATTCAAACTTTTTTTACGGGCAAAATGTTACAAAGGAAAGGAAATATATTAGTACGACTTTGTTTCTTTTAGTTCAAAATGATGACAAAGATACTTCGCACTTTTTTCCAAAATATAGTGGAAGGTTTTGCCAAGATGATGAGGACATTGGTGAATGAATAATATAGTACGGCTGGTTAGGATTTGGTGGAAGATTTTTGCTTTGCACTTTCTTGTAAAGGAATTTTTTTTCTTCCTTATAACTTTCCCTATTATTGTCCTTCTGGCTCCGACTATTGTAGGTTCTAAAGCTTTTGCACTATGCTTAATCATTTGCCCTAAAAACTCTACATTATTTGCTATTGCTACAATACTTTACTGGTACTTGCTACTAAAAATGTAGAAACAACAAACAAATAATAGTATTAATTCCTTTTCTTTTTTCGGGACCACGTACAGAGAAACCATGATGCATTTTTTATGCCTTTTGGTAACCAATCAAAGAACAGGGCAAAAGAAATTACATACAACACTTTTTTTTTTGGTATAACTATCTGGTATTCAGTATTCATAGTCTAACTAATCCAAATTTGCACATTAAAGTAAGAACATTTCCTACCCAGAGTTTCTCCATTGACAGAGTTCTTTTTGATAAGAAAGTTCCTAGAGATTTTCTAAACAGTGCTGACATTCAAGCCTATACAAGATAGCTACCCCAAGACAAGTTCTGGATAATGATCTAACATATTCGATAGTTTCCGTCTAGAAAATGAACATTATACCAACTAATATAGCCACCCTTGCCCAAGGACACATCTTCATCGGAAAATTATAGTGTAGATCAGTAAAAAAATTTATGTATATATTCCATATGTTGAATTCACTTCACTTTCTTTGTATTTTTTTTAATTTATATTTTAGCATCCATTGTGAAAATTTGGGTTCCGCTATTATACCCTGTTTAACCCAAAAATAATTTTTATGGTCAAAGCTAGTATTAAGAAAAATCGGGTTATTGATAACCAAGATTTCTTCACTTCCTTGAAAATACAGAAATAAAGTAAATAATTGAAATAATAAGTAAAGGAAAGAAAGCTTATTGTTGATCGCTAATCTTCCTCAGGATTGCGGATTGGAATCTTGAATTCAAATAAAAGTGAAAGACTGATTGCATATATTTAGAGTTATTCAGATGATCATACAAAGGAAGCATGAGTCATTGTATAAGGACACATAATTGTAATGGTTTCCCTGCTAAATTCTGACTCGTGAACGGTATTAATTGCCTTGATTATCCGTTACCAAATTTACTTGCAACGATTATGGTAATAATAGAGGACTATGCATAATCAAAGCTAATGTTTATTCCCCTTATATATTTATAACAATTTTATGATTCTTCCCCTTATATAGTCTTCATACATCTCGTGCCTATTGTCTCTTTTCCAACTGTTAGATCTGGTACCTCCTCTGATAAAACACCGTGAGTATTTTACCCGTGCATTTCTGTTTTTCCTTATTGGCCCAATTATAATTTCCATGTATCACCTCGCTGTTGGTCCATATGTCATACATTTTTTCCACCAATATAGACAGTCCTCCCACTTTTTGAATATTTGTAACTGAATATTCAGGAAGTAATAAGTTCTTTTATGGCGGGAATGTCTTGCCGTCTCTTCCCAACTATCATAATTCTTTCTTCAGAAATGATGAGACATATGTCATGTCTATTTAATGCCCAGACACGAGTCTTGTTGTAACTGATTCTACAATTTTTAGCGCCTTTCTGGGGTTTTCTGTGGCTGCATCAGTTACGAAGTGACAGTTCGATGATGACAATTCATAATGACGGTTTCTGATGACAGGGTTTTCCCCCCTATAAATACCATATTATACATAACTTTGAAAAATCCCTTCTTCTCTCTTGCATTCATACTTAACTCTTCCTGCAGTTCTTCTTCTCCCTCTGCATTTTCACCATTAGAGATGTCTTCCCATTCTTCAAACTCCTCTTCATCATCGGACCCTCGTAAGGTAGTGATTGTTGATGAACTTCTCCCCTATTTTTCCCCAACTGAAAGTAGAAGAGGTGGCAGACTTCGTAGCTTAGGTTCTTTATCTACCCGTAATTCTATCCCTTTTCAGAGTGGTACTGCCAAACATTCCTCTAGAGCTAGAACTTCCATAATCCCCCGATCTCCTCTAGAGGGAGAGATCAAAATGAACCTATGCAAGAACCCATTGTATCTAAGATTGTTCCTTAGGAATTTTCCTTCATATCTCACTGTGAAGCTATGAGAAAAACATGTTTCTTCCATAGAGTTTCTTAACCCTATTGATCATTACCCTATATGATAACTCCTGGCCTTATTGCCTTGGTCCACCATAAATGCCACGAAGTTTATCTTTTGTTTATACTTACCCTTTCACTTTAGGTTTAACCCTTTATTCACCCCGTAATTATTGAATTTTGCCGTTATTTCAATATCTATCTTGGCCAAATAGGTCCAATTATGTAGAGGCCAGTCGCTTGCCTTTTTTATTTGTCAAGTTTGGTTTTCACTCCTTTTACTTTTTGTCACCTACTCCACCTGTACTCCACAAAGATATTTCTCTCTCGTGACATGAAATAAGAGAATTTTAGTCAGCCTAGAGGATGACCGTAATTGTGGCGGTTATGCCTAGTTTGTAGATATTCTCACTTATGACTTAGTACGTGATGAGTATATGCCCTTTCTTGAGAAGTAGAACTTTGCACGCGAGTATTTTTCTATTTCTTTGTTTTTCTCAATGTCTTAAAATTTTTCTCACATACTTCCATGTTTATTTTTCAGCAACCATGGAAGTTTTCAGAGAAATCCTTAATTTTCGTGCTTGGGTAAAAAAAATTGTGACTGCTGCTCCCATGTACAAGAGATCTTGGAAATTTCTTTCTTAGAAATTTGGATGGAAAGTGAAGACCTACAGTATATTTTTATTCCATGATTTTCCTTTCCTGTGTTCCTTCTTTTTTTTCTTTGATCCCTTTTGCTATTTTTGGGGTTTGCCATTTGTGGCATCAGCCCCTCTTCCATTCCTTCTGCTAGGCTTTCCGTTAGCTCTGCACATGAACAAATTCTAAGTGTATCTTCTTCTAAGAGGAAGAATGTTGAAACCCGTGGCTCTGAAGAAAAAGAAGAAAGTTCCTTAGTAAGGAAGCCACAAATCAGAAGACGTGTGGTTTTGGATGGTGAAATCATTATTTCTCAAGACCCCCTCTAGGCTTTGTGCCTTTAAATCTTGTTGACGAGACAGAGAGTGTCCATTTGGACATCTATGATGAAGATATTGTCTGATAATCCCCTCTCAAGTCCCGTTGATAGGCTTTTTGCTCAAGGATTTGAGGGTGAAGAATATTTTAGCCCTGTTTTTAAGGAGTCACCGCTTGCCTCTCTTCTAATGACCTCAGTTACTATTACTGTTAATCCTCTCATTTCCTCTGCTCCCTTACCTACATCTACCCTGATTTCCTTTCCTGTCGCTGCTTCTCATGAAGAAGCCGAACCTTTTAGCGGTAGACAAGGCATGCAGAAAGTCTTGATTTAAGTCCCCGATGGTAGGAATCTGTTAAAGAAATCAGGTCGAGCTATTGTATGGTTGAATCCATTGATTGGTCCCGTGGAAAGGGAGAAACTTGAGTCTCATAGTTCCTTAGCTTTAATGAATGATGTTATTCATTCTTCCCTCAAGGTATACTCCCATCCTCTTTATATTCCTTCCTTTTCTTTTATGTTTATAACTCTTCTTCCTTGTCTTTATACAAATTAATTTAACAGGTACGAAGCTCACGAAGAGGATCTCTTGGACTGACTAATAAGTGATTGATAATTGGAAAGAACAATTTGAAAGCCTTCAACTTAAAAATGATGTACTTGCTGAGGAAAAAGGAGCTTTGGAGCAACAATTGAAGATAACCAGCGTCGAGTTAGTGGTTTAGAAGGTTTCTTCCAATCAAGTTGAAAAAGACAAGGACATATTGGAATCTTCCTTTGCTGAGCAACACTCAAAGGAAACTGAAGAGATTAGAAGCTTGAAAAAACTTCTAAACCAGAAGGAGGTGTATGCAGATGATTTGATGCAGATGCTCACCCAAGCTCAAGAAGATCTCTGTGCCTCTTCTGATAAGATTCAGTTCCTTGAGAATTATCTCGTACCTTTGAAGGCATCCTATGAAGCTTCGAAAGCTGAGGAAAAAAACACTCATATCAAGACTTTAACTGAGGCTAACCAGGGGCCGGGTTTTGACCTTAATACTGAAATTGCAAAAACTAAGGAAGCGATTGAGCAAACTCAGTAATGCCAAAACTTCTCAACACCCGAGGATGAAAGTTCCAAAGGTGATGGATATGGGATTACTCCTGGTCAAGTAGATGCCCAACTTTAGTTTTCTCAAAGTGATCCCTCTACCCCGTTGATGGTGCTCCTTAGTTTTTACCATTTGTCTTAAAAGAGACTTTTCTTGGTGCTTGTTGAAGCTTTTTTGATTTTTGTTTCTAGGTGGTTTCTGTGCAGGATATAAAAGTCATTTTGTTGCATATCATGCTTTTTTGCTCTTTAAGTTTTTGAGCTTATACTTGCATTCAAAGTACTTTAATAGACCACATCTTTAATATGCACATATTTTTTTTTTATAAAAGAGGGGCCTTTTATATTAATAACACTAATGAAGATGACATCTCATCTGTATTTAGTGCATAGATATGAAATGTTAAGTAATTTAAAGAAATTTTATTTTTGAACTTTCAAATAATTATTCATGTACAATATTTTCATATTTGCTTTCCTTATAGCAGGTTTACAAGTACATGTATATTTTTCCTTGATTAAATATATGTCCTTAACCTAAAATCTCGTGGGAGTTCCTATAGGTTCTTTAACTCTTTTACTGCCCATTCTTTTTGTGAGCTTGAACACTTTGAAAATTTGACATTTTCTTCAAGGTTTTTCCTTTGATTAAGCTATGTTTTGTGAAGCACATCGTTTTTCCTTTGGCTAAGCTATGCTTTTGTGGTGTAAATATTATTTCCTTGTATACTATTTCATATGCATAGTCCATCCCCTAATATTTGAGCATTGAAGCATGAGGTCTTGAACACTGGATCAACTCCTTACTTTGGTATTTTTCCTGTAAAAGAAAATACATACGGGACTCAGAGTTATCTTTTTAGATGATTACTACTTAACCCTTACCATCAAAATTGTTGTCACCTAGACCGGAATAATTAAGTATTTTGTGTGTCTTTGGGGTCTAATATTATCATCTGGTATGGGCTAGCTTTTTGCCTATCATCTAAAATGGTTAGTAAAATTTTAATGAACAAAGTAAAAAATGAACTTCTATGATACCTGATAGTGGGTATTAAATTCTTCAAAAGTAATACTTCTTCAAATGGATTGCATTCCAATGGGATAGTAACACCTTCTCGTCCATAGTTTCCAACTTGTATGCTCCTTTTTTCCAGCAATGCCTTTATCTCTATGTGGGCCTTCCCATTTTGGACTTAACTTTCTAGCGTTTGCAGTTTGTGTTGATTGAAATACTTTTTTGGGGACAAAGTCCCCAATTTTGAAATACCTCAGGTTCGCTTTCTTGTTGTAGTACCATTCAATCATTTGTTTTATAGTTGCCATCCGAATTAATGCCGCCTCTCTTATCTCTTTTGTCAAATCTAAGTTTATATGAAGTTCTTCTTCGTTTGTCACTTCATTTGTATGCGTGTACCTTATGCTTGGTTCCCCCATATCCACTGGAATTAAAGCTTCAGTTCCATATACATGCGAGAGTGGGGTTTCTCCCTTGCTTATTTTTGCCGTTATTCAGTAAGCGCATAATACCCCTGGTAGTATTTCTGGACACTTGACTTTTGATTCTTCCAATCACTTCTTTAGGTTGTTGATGATGAACTTATCTGTCGACTCATCTTGAACGTTTGTTGCAGGATGATAAGGTGCCGAAGTAATTTGTTTAATCTTCCAACGTTTAAAAAAATCAGTAACTTTCGCACCTATGAATTGCGGCCTATTATTGCAAATAATTTTCTTTGGGATTCCAAATTGACATATTATATTTCTTCAAATAAAGTCCATTACTTTCTTTTCTCGTACCTGTTTAAAGGCAACTACTTCTACCCATTTTGAGAAATAATTCGTTAAAATAATGAAAACCGTACCTTTCTATTAGTTTGAGGCAGTGGACATACGATATCCATCCCCCATTTCATGAATAACCATAGTGATATGAGTGAATGTAGCAATTTTGCCGGTTGATGCATATTGTTAGCGTATCATTGGCACTTATTGCACCTTACTACGAAATATTTTGTTTCGCCATCCTTTTTGGCCAATAGTATCCTGCTCTTATTAGCGTTTTTACCAATGATCTTCCCCTGGCAGGATTACTTCTCTAATTAAATATTTCGTTTGTGAAGATCCAAGGCACCGTGCTAAAGGCCCTCCAAACATTTTGCTATATAAATTCTCCCTATCAGGAAATATTGAGCAGTTTTCAACCGTAGCAATTAGGATTCTTCTTATCATCGTTCCATGCTGCAAAAAGTTCACAAACTCGTTTCTCCAATCCCAAGTTTAATTATTGAAATTTACCTCATTCTTGGCTTGGTCGAGAGCTGAATGAAACAAGTGTACCACAACTTGTATTTCTTGTTGTTGATACCCAATTTTTCCTATATATTTTTAATATGCATAAATACTTTCAAAATGACATAAAAGTGCACATATAAGCATGCACAAAATTTTAATAATTTTTTTATAATTTTTAAAGATTTTAAATTAACTTATTTCCTTCTCTTTTTCTCATAAAATCCCCAATAATTATTCCTCAAATTATTATTGTGGCAATTTAGTTATTTAAATCCTATATTTAAGCCAAAATATGGTTAAAATATTTTTATGCATTTTTATAATTGCATTTGTATTTTAAAGCTAAATTGCATATAATTGCAACATTAGCCTTATTAATATATAATTATATTTCTATGCATAAAATCGACCTTCTATATTTTTAGAATATTTAAAATCTATTTTAAATCATTTTAGTACACAAAATTATTTTTAGAAATTATTTATTATAAATTATATAGGGATAAATTAGCTATTTAAAAAATAGCCAGATTGCATTTTAATCATAGCCTCAATTAAACCCAATACCCAGCCCAATATCGTATTAAATTTACCCGACCCAAACCCTAAACCCGCCTACCCGACCCAAGACCCGTTAAATCCTGCCCATTGATCTAAAAGAGCAATGACCCTCGCCCGTTCTTTTCTTTTTTAACTCTAAACGACCCTAACCCTATCTCATTCTTTAGAGAGTGTCACCTCTGTCTTTTCTCATCTCCTATCCTCTCTCAGTAACTCAACCTAACCCTAGGCCCTTTAACCGCCGACCTCTCTTCTCCGGTCTTCTCTGGCGATCTCCCATCAACTTCTAAGCCTCCAATGGCTCCTCTAATGTCATGCTTGCCTTATCTAAGGTCTTCAAGGGCCTAGGTCCATGACGACTTGCATCTAAGGTTCGACACTTGTCTGTTCTTGGCAATTTCAGTGTGATTTCGAGCAAAATCATGTTGTATTTGTTACGATCCTTGGAATTTTAGACAGGTTCTTTCATTTCTATTTGGGTTTCTTCTGAAACCCTAATTTCTGCCTACACCTCCTAGATCTATATAAATTTAAAATGATTTGAGTTTGTTCCTTTGATGTTTTACACTATCCTTGAAACTCTTTATGAGAACCATCTGATTTTAAGTATTTTCGTCTTCTTCTAAAATTAGGGTTTTCGAAACTTCTTCTAAAACTTTATTTAAACTGATTATTTATGTTTAAACTCCTATTTCTTGCATATTTTTGACCGGTTCTATGATTTTACTACCCTTTCAACTCGTCTATTTTGAAAGTCTAATTTTTTCTAGGTTTCTTCATTTGATTTTTGTGTCTGACCTGTTCTTGTTTGAGTTTCTATGACTATCTCGCTTCGAATGTGTTTTACTGAGTTTCTTATGCCTAACTTGCATCAGCTCTGTATGTTTGTGTTCGTCTTGACTGGTCAAGACTTGCCTCTTTGCTTGCTATGTTTGGTTACTCCTATCTCGTTCTATTTATACGTTGAAAATACTGACTCATGACTTTCCTTGATTAATTTTGAGCTCCTTGTTTCTTGGCTTGATTTGAAAAACTCCCCTTTAGACTTTCGATTCTACTGTTTTAACTTGTTTACTTTCTTATTCGTGAAAATTCATGTTACTCTCCTTAAATCAATATTTCGAATCCTTGATTCCATAATTTACTATATGCTGATTTTTGATTATTTTCATATTCTGGAATATTATTTTGTTTTCTTACCTTATTTGGATTAATCGAGTATTTTACTTATTCTTCATTAGTTGTTTCCTTAATTGAACCCCTATGTACTTACCCCTAATTGTCTATTTTTTACCTTATGCTCTACTTGATTTCTTTCCTTAATCATTTTTGCCTATTACTGTTGGTTGATTACCCTTTAATTAAAGGGTTACTTGCACTGATTTGATTTTGATTAGTATTTGGTTCCATAATTACTATGCTACTATGATTCTTGCCTTATTTTTATCTAATTTCGAACTACTATATATACACACTCTTTCATTAACACAAACACGAACACATTGGTTAAAAAAAACTCTCTTTCTCACACTCAAAACTCTCTGGCTCTCTTTTGTGATTACTTACTACTGTTCTAAGTTAGTCGACTGCAAGCCAAAGCTAACTATTGTGCTCTTCTATCCTTCACCTTTTGTTTGCTGTCACTTTACTGGTATGTCCTAATTTTCATTAAAAGTTTCAAAACAACATGTTTCTTTTATTGCTTCAATTCCTCCTGTTTCTAGTTTGTTTTTACTTATGGTTCTGTTGTTCAACTTGCAACTAATATGTTTACTTCATTGCTCAATTAGTATGCTCCTAAATTTTTCCCCTCCCTTAGACTCAACATGTTTATGAAATTTTATCCTCTTTTCTAGTATACCCCAACATGGCTGTCCCTTAATAATGTTCTATACAAAGTAGTTGGTTATCTTTAAGTGATCTGATCCTGTATTAACTCTGAAGTTCCTTAACCCTTTAGCATGGTGTTGATTATGTACTCAATTGCTCTTATAACTATGTATTTATCTATGTGACCTATATGTCCCCCCAAATCCCTTGATCCCCTGTTTGTGGCAGCTGAACCTGCTTTGGCTTCTATGATCTCTAGCTGTGTATGAACCTATTTTGGAGGTGCTATGTTTGGACTGTTGTTTACTACTCCATTCTTTTTTTTTTAAAATATCTGTCTCTGTTGTCTTTTGCAAAACTATTGCAAATAAGTCCATTTTCAAATTGTTTCCTTGCTCAAATCTTTTCAAGCACTCTCACCTATACTCTTAAGTCACTAGGTTTTGCCCCTTCCATTATGTGTACTGCCTTGGGATCCTCTTGAGAACCCTCTGAACTCTGGCATACTGAGGCTGGCCATTCCATGCTGCACTTATTCAATTTGGTTACTAAGTCTGGGTATAAGCACTTCCCAGGATTCTTGAGATCCTTAGGGGAACTTTGAAGCACCTAGACAATGGCACTGTCTATGGAATTTGGGCATTTGACGCTATTGGAGGCTTTGGAAATCTGGGCCTATTTGGAGGATCCCTATAGAATAACTTCTTATTCTTTCTTATCTACTTATGTAATTCATTCATATGGTATGTAATATTTTTTAAACGAATATCGGGGTAACTAGTGAAAAAAGGTGGGTAGTTACATATTTGTTGGGTAATACAGGCAGAAACCATGCATATAGGACATTATATTTGAATATGTTTGACTTACCAAGTAGAAATCATGCCTATAAAATTTTATATATTTGCTATGTTTGCCTTACTATGTTAGAAATCATGCCTATAGGTTTCAAGTGGTTCCAATAATAGAAATCATGCTTATAGGTCTTAAAGTCCACTTCAGGAGTAGATGCCATGCCCGTAAGCATGTAATTTTTGCCCTATATGAATTACTCCCATACGTTCAAAAAAAAATATTCTTTCAATGTTTGCAATTTTGTGGATTTTCGTGGCATTTTCTGTTAATTGTATGCATTTTTGTCTGTGACATTCTAATTGGTAAAAATTACAAAAATATGTTGCATTTGCGTTTAGGGTCTGACTTTGCATTTTTTAAGAGAATTAATTAGTAAGTATTTATTTTACAAAGAGGGAAAATCACACAAAAAACTAGTTTATTTTTATATTTTAATTTTAGTTTGGAATTTTGGTAGTATTCCGTTTAATTTGATTTTAATTAGGTGTAATAAGTGTTAGATGTAGTAATTAATTTAACTTGATAGGATAATTTGATTAGGGATTAATTTAGGTTTGTTTTTATTTTATTTCAATTTAAATTTTTTAAAAAGAAATCAAAAAAAGAAAAAAAAGAAAGAAAAATGAAAGAAAAGACAAAGAAAAAAGATCTTAGTTTTTGGGCCATTTCAGGTTAATTATTTCGGGCCCAAACCCCAAATACCCGACCAGGCCTGCCCCAATTCGCCGATACCCATCCAAATATCTATGCCCCAACCCGGTCCAACCCCTCATCGACCAAACGACTCTGTTTTACTTCTATCCAATCTCGACCGTTGATTTCCCCTAAGCCAACGGACATGAACTATGGGTGTCATAATACATATATGTCTGAAATCCCTCACCCCCCTCTCACTCATCTCTCTCATTCCCCCATTGTTTCAGAGACGAAACTTTAATCCCACCGCCAGCAGCCGCCGGAAATTGCCCCACAGCGGCGGCGCGTCTCCAATCCCAACCAAAATTACACCACAAACCCACCTTGACCTCCCCATCCCAGATCCCCACTCCTTTTCCCTCAAAACCCACTGGAACCCCTCGAATCTTCATTTGAAAATCGAAACCCTAGCACCGCCACAATTTCTCCGGTGGTGGCGCCACCTCTATTCAACCCTAAATTTCATCCATGCAAACCTTACCCTTCCCTTAACCCCAATCCACCACCATTTCTCCATAAATCCTCACCAAACTAATTTTTTCTTGAATCTAAAATTAAGGAAGAAACGAATCTGTCAGGCTTTCAAGTGATAGGTTTTGAAATGGGTGTTTACCATTTTTTCTCACCGAGAGCATATGGTTAATACCTGTTTGAATCAATCGGAGTTGGTTAGGGTTTTAGCAGCTTGGATGTATTCTTTCCGTTCTCTTTCTTTTCTCCTGTTTCTCCTCAATTTCTGTTCTTCCTTTTTTCTTTTTGTTTTGTTGCTCAGAAGTTTAATCTCGCATAACAGTAGTTCTTGAATTAATTCCTGTTAATTTCGTTGAAAGATTGAAATTATTTCATTTTTGTGTTTTTGTTTTCATAAGTTAGGTAGTCTGTTGAATTATTTTATTTGAATCTATTTGTTTAAGTTCATAGTTGCTAATAGGTGAATTAACTAGTTTGTTTGAATCACCCGAGTTCTTTGGACTCAATCCTTGGGCCCTTTTTATTTTAGCTGCCATTTACTTTCTGATTGATACCTGAACTTTGGCCTTACCCGTTTGTGACCCATGGTCATTCAAACCGCCATTTGGGCTTTGGGCCAGTCCTGACCCATGTAGCCTGTCCAATGTAAATTTCAGGGGTGTGAGGGGTAATTTGGGTAGTCTAGATTAGGGAATCTTTAATAACAGAAATAGAAAGCTTCTAGTGGAGGTTTTTAATTGAATTTCAGAAGTGTAGTAGGTTATCTTGGGTAACAAGTCAGTAAATGAGGGGTCAAGTAGCAAAAAAAAATAAAATTAGAAAAGGGGTAGAGTTGAAAAAGGGGAAATCTGATGTTGCCCTAATCCCTTGCCTATAAAGGCAACCCAAACTTGCTTTGCAAGGCAAAGAAAAAACAATAGACCTAAGAGAAGAAAATTCGGCAAATAACCAAAAATAGCTGAAAATCTTTGAAAAATACTGTTTCATTGGTTCTTTCTTTTAGTTTCCAAAGTTTTGAGTTCCTTTGATTCAACGGTTTGAAGCTGGTTAGTTTGGGGTTAGAAGGTAGATTTTGAGCTCCATTTGTGTTTGGGATGCTATTTTAATTTGAGTTTGGGATTTGAAATTGAATTTGGGTTGTGTTGTTGTTGGTCCATTTTTGCCGTTACTCTGCTGACCCTCCACGTTTTCCTTTTCCATTTCAATCTCCAGGTACTTCTTCTCAAATTCTGCAGATATAACTCTCCATTTGAAGATGAAATAAAAGCTGAAGCATGAACATAGAATCCTTGTTTAATTTTTAGTTCTTCATGATATTTGTGCCTTCAATCCCATGAACTATTGTAATATTAGTTAGATTTCTATATTTGTACTTGCCTAAGGACTGTTAAAACAGTGCTATAATGGATATCTAAACATGCCTGTTATTTTCAGTCTTTCACACTCCTAATATGCATTAATGTCATTCTAGTTAACGCTAATATATAAGTAGCTGTACGACTGTATGGTTTGGAAGCCATGTTGCATATTCTATATTCATGTTTGCATTTGAATAAGTGTAGAAACATATCAGTGGTTGTGGTGTGCTAGTTGAAGTCATGTATTATATCATTTCACTACAATGTTTAATTGATTCATTTCCAAGTCAATAGTCATTATGCAGTCGTCTTAGTCTCTGGCTTCTACTAGTCTTCTTCTTTGAATAAAATCAGCAAGTATGAGTTTCCTTCTTCAAAATTCTTGAATTAGTTATGGTTTAAGTCTATGTTAGTAGCATTGTTCCCTTGAAATTACGTTAGTTTTTTGGGGTTCAGAATAGAGTAAAATTTTACATTTAGTTTTTCTTTAGAAGATTTTTAATCATGTAACTTTGGTTAAAGAAGCTAGGTTAAACATCAAAACTTGGGTTTGAGCTTTGATTTCTGTATTTCTGATCTTAAATAAGGAATGATTGGTGTAAATGTTTTGTTATCATGTTGGGATAATATTTTTTAGTTCAGAATATGTGTGATATTCAAATGTGCTCTCATATGTGATTAAATTCTGTCCGTGCTTGTTCAAATCCAAGGAGTCTTTTATGTAGATTTGTAGTATTCTCTCAAACGTTTGGGTGTTGAAAATGTCAAATTGGGCCACTAACATTAGCCCAATTGTGCCGAATTTCCCTTTTACCATTAAATTTGGGTTTGGACTTCAAGTTGAGCCCACTTGTGTCCTCGCTTTTGTCAAATGGCCAGTAATTGGCTATTGGGCTTCAGGCCAAGCCCAGGCCATGGAGTAAATTAGGGCAATTTCATTTAGTGATGTGCCTGTCCACTTAGTGAACCAAGTTTGAACCTTAACCTAGAGCAATTATAATTTCTTCACACATCTGATAACAAAATATCTGAAGACTCAGCCTTTGGCCTGGCTGGAAGAGCATAGCACCGGGGCTGGGCTCCATTTCCCTGAACCACATCTCTGGAACGGTCGGCTGCTAGCTGGCCTCTACCTCTAGCAGTCTGAACTCCACCTCTATGACTTCTACCTCCACCTCTAACACCCCTGCCACCACCTCTGGCTGGCTGGGCAGGCTGAGGAACCTCTCATGCCCGAATCTTAGTACGAGAACTCTGATATTGAGAGCTGCTCAAAGCTCGAGGGAAAAATCTGACAATATGCCTCGGATCACCACAAGCATGGAAAGACCTCGTTTACTGCGGCAGAGCACCCCTCAACCTCGGGCAAACCCTCCTGTTGTGACCATACTCACCACACTCATAACATCTACACGAATGCTGCAGCTGAGGAAACTGAGGCTGACCCTGTTGACCTGAATGACCACCTGAAGTACCATGAGTGACATGGGGAGCTGACTAAAAGGTCCTGGGAGGATGGCCTCTACCATAAGTACCTCTACCTCCAGACGAGGTACCACTGAATCTGCCTGCATGACGGGGCCTTTTATCCGACCTATGACCGCCTTCCTGTGGAAGGACCACCTCAACTCTACGGCCCACATTGTCCGCCTCCTGAAAAGTGATCTCACTCCCGGCCTGAGCCATTGTATCCGGCTGACCTGCCACCACTGACTGAACTCCTGGAAGAAAATCCGCTCGAATGACACTCTCCACAAAGCCTACCAATCTGACCAAAGCGTCCTGAAGAACTGGGGTGGCTATGAACCCCTCTAGGACTTGAGCTGGGCTCACCGGAGCTGTTGGGGCTGGAACCTCCTCGTCATAATCAACATGAGGCTCCACCTCTGGGGCTGCTGCTTGGGGCTGAGCTCTGTCCCTGCCTCGGCCTTTGGCAAGGCCTTGGCCTCGCCCTCTGCTCCTCGTAGGAGCTACTGCTGGGGGCTCGGGCTACTGCACCGTAGAAGAGGAAGCATGTGTTCTCTCCATATGTGAAAGAACAGAGTAGAAAGACAATCAGTATTTGAGAAATAGAATCACACGACAAGAAAGAACAAAAGTGAAGTTTTCCTAACTCTGTAGCCTCTGGGGGGTAAATACAGACGTCTCCGTACCGATCCCTCAGACTCTACCGAGTTTGTCCGTGAGTCGTGAGACCTATGTAACCTAGTGCTCTGATACCAACTTGTCACGACCCGGATTTCCCACCTTCGGGGGTCGTGATGGAACCTACTGATAGGAGCTAGGCAAGCCAACCTCATTATTTTCCCATTGAACACATATCTCTTTTTAATAATTGCCACATTTAAGTAAAATCAAAAGAACATAGTTATAAGCGGAAGTCTTAAATTTTTAAATAACTGAAATAAATACAAAAAAATCTCCAACAAGAACCTCTACCCAAGAACTGGAGTCACAAACTCACAAACTACTAAGATTCTTCTAAATACAATGGTTTGAAAGAAAATGTAGAATGTCTATCTCGAATACAAGAGATAACAACTGAAGAAGAGGATAAATGAGACTCCGGGCCTGCGGATGTCTGCGAGGCTACCTCGGTGTCTCTGGATAGGAAGCTCGCTCCCAGACTGCCACTGCTACTCAAATGCCGCTCCAACACCTGGATTTGTGCAAAAAGATGCACAGAGTGTAGCATCAGCACAACCGACCCCATGTGTTGGTAAGTGCCTGGCCTAACCCCGGCGAAATAGTGACGAGGCTAGACATGACTACAAAAAGCAACCTGTGCAATTCAATATATATAAA
>MU742661.1:72406-94020 GCA_026770625.1 Nicotiana glauca
ATATATATATATATATATATATATATATATATATATATATATATATATATATATATATATATATATATATAAAAGAGTGGAGCATGTTGTAGCATGTTGTAGCATCTGTAATTTAACAAGTCAAGAGGGAGTGGAGCATGTTGTAGCATCTGTAACAGTTTAGAATACAAAATCAATAAATAAGGGATGAAACTGTACAACTACAATATGGCACGGAATGATCCTTCGTGCATAAACACTCATATCATGGCACAGAATGATCCTTCGTGCATTAGTACTTATATCATGGCACGGAACGTTCCTTTGTGCATTAGTAATCAAATCATGGCACATAATGTTCCTTCGTACATTAGTAATCAAAACATGGCACGGAATGTTCCTTCGTGCATTAATAATCAAAACATGGCACAGAATGTTCCTTCGTGCATTAATAATCAAATCAGAGCACGGAATGTTCCTTCGTGCATTAATAATCAAAACATGGCACAGAATGTTCCTTCGTGCATTAATAATCAAATCAGAGCACGGAATGTTCCTTCGTGCATTAATAATCAAACACATGGCACGGAATGTTCCTTCGTGCATTGATAATCAAATCAGGGCACAGAATGTTCCTTCGTGCATTAATAATCAAAACATGGTATGGAATGTTCCTTCGTGCATTAATAATCAAAACATGGCACATAATGTTACTTCGTGCATTAACATATTCTCAACACAAATCGTGCACGGCATCAACCTTCGTGCTTTATCACTCTTCATCACCCAAGAAACAATCACAACCAATGGGGCGAGGGGGTAGACAAACAGTAATAGAAGTCCTGTCAAGGGAAACACAAGTAAACAGTTAAATCCCGGCAAAGGAACAACAACAATAACTTTCACATCCCGACAAGGGAGATAATCAATATACGAATATAGCCCGACAAGGGAATAATCACATCTCTTTCTCTTTCTTTCATTTCTTACTCAATAATTACTTTATCATTCGAGCCAACGCTCCAAAGAGTTCTCAAATCATAATTCTTTCTCACACTCTTCACATTATATGAAAATCATCAATTATACAAGGAAGAGTCACGACAAAATTAGATTAAGCACAAATAAGGACTCATGGTCGTGCTAGACACCAGTGTATAGATACTCATCTCTATGCCTATACACCGTACTCGACAATTAACAATTAGCAAACAATACTCTAATCTAATTCCCTCAAGCCAAAGTTAGATCAAACACTTACCTCAACTTTCACGGCTAAATCTATCCACAACGACCGCTTTCCCCCTCGAATTTGGCTCCAACTCAATCAAATCTATGAAATAACGACTTTATAATATCAATAATAGCTAAACAAATCATGCCCAATGCCTAAATATAGATTACCCAACCTTTCTTCCAAAAATTCCAAAAATTGACCCCGGGCCGCTTGGTCAAAATACAAGGTTCAAACCAATTTCATATCACCCATTCCCCCACGAGCCCGAATATACAATTTGTTTTCAAATTCGACCCCAAGATGAGGTCTAAATCAAAGAAAATTGAAAAACCATAACTCTACCCATTTCCCCCAATTCCACCCTAATCTATGTGATTTAAGCTTAGGAATCCAATAATTAATGATGAAAAATGAAGAAAACAAGTTGAATTTTACTAACCCAAGTGGTCTTGATGGAAGGAAGCTTCAATGGACTCCTAAGTGCTTGGGGAAGAAGAGAGTTCGAGTATTTTTGAAAGAAACCCGTAGCTGCTATTTTTTGAACTTAAAATATAACTGGGCAACATTTACCCTTCGCGTTCGCGGAAATGGAGATGCATTCGCGAAGGGTCTCACTGACTGGTCATCGCAATCGCGTATAATAAATACTTGGGGGGGGGGGGTCCAAAAGTCTGGTCTATACGAACACGTAGTTTATCATGCGAACGTGAAGAAGAGGTTTACAAAGATATGCGAACACGAGTCTATTAATGCGAACGCGTAGAGGAAGAATACTGGAGTCTAACGTTTGTCCCACGCGATCGTGATACTTGGAATGCGAACGCGAAGGAGACGGACTCTGAAGCTATGCGAACGCGAAAGGGGGTATTGCGATCGCGATGAAGGATTTCACTGTGTAAAAATTGCAGAAATTCTGCTAACTCCCTAAGTCCACACCTTCGAAAACACTCCCGAGCCCTCGGGGCTCCTATCCAAGCACACACACTAACTCAACAACATCCTACGAACTTAACCGTGCGATCAAATTGCCAAAATAACATAAAAACGAGGAATCAAACCTCAAAATCATCACTTTTTCATCAAACTTCATAAACTTTTATTTTTATATATTTAGGTCCGAAACATGTCAAATGACGTCTGATTTAGACCAAATTTCACAGGAAGCGCTTAAACCACATATAAGACCTGTACCGGGCACCAGAACCAAAATATGGGCCCTATATCAATACTTTCTAATCCATTTTCTTTTCAAATTTCCATATAAATTTAAAAAAAAACACTTTCTTTTAAAAATTCATTTGTTGGGCTCAGAACCTCGGATTTCGGTTCCGGGCATATGCCCGAGTCCTATATTTTTCTACGGACCCTCCGAGACCGTCAAATTACGGGTCCGAGTCCGTTTACCCAAAATGTTGACCAAAGTTAACTTTAATCATATTAATATCAAAATTCGTCAATTTTTACACAGAATTCATATTTAAGCTTTCCGGCTATGCGCCCGAACTGCGCACGCAAATTGAGGTGACTAAAAGTGAGGTTTTCAAGGCCCGAAAGCGCAAAAAAGAGAGAAAACAAGTGATGATTCTTTGGGTCGTCACAATACGTAGGCAGCCTTATGGGTTTGGTCATATCATAATAAAATTTCCATTCCCCCCAAGCTCAGAAACTGAGCCAAAATTTTAAAGAGCCCCCTCAAAATTCCAGAGCAAGTCCAGCCAACGCCATCACATGCCAGAAAGTTCGTAATCAGTTAAGACACTGGGGCAAAATTTTGAGAAGGATTCTCAAAATTCCGAAAAACATCCAGCAAGATCCATTATCCGTAAACGGTCAAAGATCATTTACCAAACTGGGGTAGAATTTTGAGGAGGACCCTAAAAATTCCAATATGAGAGAGCTACAATGCCTTCGAGATATGTTACAGTCACTAGTTCATCAAAATTATTTGATATATCAATACATTTCCTAAACAACTCTATATTTTTTTAATCAATAATTGCATATTTTCAAAAATTCTATTTCCATAATGATCAGGTGTCACCCAGTGGAACTCGAAAGGCTTTCAGAACGGAGCAAAGTAAAGCCAACCGACAGGAGCATGAGCTAACCTCCCCTCAACAAAGCTTACAATTTTTCTTTGAGCGCAGGCTCATTTGACGTAACGATAGCATTCACAAAAATGTATACACAAAGATATCACTATCAATCAGGCCATCATGCATTGAATATATCTCCAGCTAAGACATATACTACTCTTATTTGCTACTTGATATCTGCACGAGGCTAATCCTTGCCTCTATACTTGCATGAAGATAATCTCTGCCTCCCTATTCGCATGAGTCTAATCCTTGACTCCATACTTGCATGAGTCTAATCCCTGACTCTACATTTGCATAAAGCTAATCCTTGCCTCCATACCTGCATAAGGCTAATCACTGCCTCCCTATTTGCATGAGTCTAATCCTTGACTCCATACATGCATGAGGCTAATCCTTGCCTCCCCATATTTGCATGAGGCTAATCCTTGCCTCCCCATATTTGCATGAGTCTAATCCCTGACTCCATATTTGCACGAGTCTAATCCTTGACTCCATGAGGCTAATCCTTGCCTCCCCAACTTGCATGAGTCTAATCCCTGACTCCATATTTGCATGAGTCTAATCCCTGACTCCATATTTGCATGAGTCTAATCCTTGACTCCATGAGGCTAATCCTTGCCTCCCCAACTTGCATGAGTCTAATCCCTGACTCCATATTTGCATGAGTCTAATCCTTGACTCCATGAGGCTAATCCTTGCCTCCCCTACTTGCATGAGTCTAATCCCTGATTTCATATTTGCATGAGTCTAATCCTTAACTCCATGAGGCTAATCCCCGCCTCCCCATATTTGCATGAGTCTAATCCTTGACTTCATACCTACATGAGGCTAATCCCTGCCTCCCTATTTGTATGAGTCTAATCCTTAACTCCATGAGGCTAATCCATGCCTCCCCATTTGCATGAGGCTAATCCCTGCCTCCACATATGTATGAGTTTGATCCTTGACTCCATACTTGCATTGAGGCTAATCCCTGCCTCCCTATTTGCATGGGACTGAGCAATGTCCCTCTTTGCATGAATATTACTCTACTTCTAAGTACTCTTTATTCGGTTTCCAATCGGGGTAAGCTCTGCCCTCCATTTCACAAGACTAAGGATTGTATTGATAACATCATATTATTTTATATCATGTGCTGGAATATCGCCAATCTATCCAAAGGCGTCATAGTCTAAAGGCATCATCCTTATAGCCAAAAGACACTATACCATGGTCTGAGGATTTCCCAAACTTATATATCATTATTCAAAGGCGTCATGGTTCGGAGGCACTATCTTCATGGCCCAAGAACATCATTTTATGGCCTGCCAATCCCTCACCGAACAATTCATGGCCCAGGACGTCATGGTCAGAAGACGTCATCTTTAACCATATGAAGACAACCTTCATGGTCCAAAGGAAATTTGCATCATGTTTAATTTTTTGCAAATACATGTTTGTAGCACCTTTTATCCGCAGGTAACCAATAGAAAATCGATATCCTAGCAAGAGCAATCTCACTCCAGTTCCTTCAACTATTCCGAGCTTTAACCACTCACCATAGCCGCTTTCGCATCACGTGTCCGTTCTTGCAATAATTTCATCGGCATATTCCGCAGATGAATCCAGAACTACACATGGACAAATTCCTGTAAAACCAGGGATATGTAGGCAACTCAAAGACTGGAGTCATCCTCTATCTTTTAAAACATCCCACCCGGGCAAAATTGGCCATCATTTTTTTACCCATAAACTCTTTCATCCTTCCCGGGTAAAGAGGGACAGCTATTAATACCTAATTTTTTCCTATATATTTTAATATGCATAAATACTTTCAAAATGGCATACATGTGCACATACAACCTTGCACAATGTTTTTATAATTTTTTATAAGTTTTAAATATTTTAAATTGATTTATTTCCTTCCATTTTACTCATAAAATACCCAATAATTATCCCTCAATTTATTGTTGTGGTGATTTAGTCATTTAAATCCTATATGTATGCCAAAATATGGTTAATTTTTATTTTGTATATTTTTATAATTGCATTTAATATTTTAAAGCTAAATTGTATGTAATTGCGGTATTAGCCTTATTAATATGTAATTAGATTTCTATGCATAAATCGATCTTCTATATTTTTAAAATGTTGAAAATATATTTTAAATAATTTTAGTATACAAAATTAGTTTTTAGAAATAATTTATTATAAATTGTATTAGGGATAAATTAGCTATATAAAATATAGCCAGATTGCATTTCAATCATAGCCTCAATTAAACCCAATACCCAACCCAATTTTGTATTAAATTACCCAACCCAAACCCTAAACTCGCCTACTCGACCCAAGACCCGTCAAATCCTGGCCATTGATCTAAAAGATCAACGACCCTCGTTCGTTCCTTCCTTTTAACTCTAAACGACCCTAACCCTATCTCATTCTTCAGATATCGCCACCTCTGTATTATCTCATATTCTCTTCTCTCTCAGTAACTCAACCTAACCCTAGACCCTTTAACCGCCGACCTCTCTTCTCCAATCTTCTCCGGTGATCTCCCATCAACTCCTAAGCCTTTAATGGCTCCTCTAATGTCATGTTTTCCTTCTCTAAGGTCTTCAAGGGCCCAGGACCATTCCGAATTTCATCTAGGATGTGTCACATGTCTGTTCTTGGCCATTTCAGTATGATTTTGAGCAAAATCATGTTGTATTTGTTAAATCCTTGGGATTTTAGACAAGTTCTTTCATCTCTATTTGGGGTTCTTCTGAAACCTTAATTTCTACCTACATCTCCTAAATCTATAAAAATTTAAATCTATTTGAGTTTGTTTCTTTGATGTTTTACACTATCCTTGAAAATCTTTATGAGAACCATGTAATTTCAAGTATTTTCGTCTTCTTCTAAAATTAGTATTTTTTGAACTTCTTCTAAGACTTTATTTAAACTGATTCTTTATGGTTAAAATCCTATTTCTTGCATATTTTTGACTGATTTTATGATTTTACTACCCCTTCAACTCGTCTATGTTGAAAGCCTAATTTTTTTCTTGGTTTCTTTGTTGGATTTTTGTGACTGACCTGTTCTTGTTTGAGTTTCTGTGACTATCTCGCTTCGAATGTGTTTCTACTGAGTTTTTTATGCCTAACTTTCATCACCTCTGTATGCTTGTGTTCGTCTTGACTGGTTAAGACTTGCCTCTTTGCTTGCTATGTTTGGTTACTCCTATCTCGTTCTATTTATATGTTGAAAACACTGACTCACGACTCTGCTTGATTAACTCCGAGCTTCTTGTTTCTTGGCTTGATTTGAAAAGCTCCCCTTTAAACTTTCGATTCTGCTGTTTTAAATTATTTACTTGCTTATTCATGGAACCCATGTTACCCTTCTTAAATCAGTATTTTGAATCCTTGATTCCATGATTTACTATATGCTGATTTTCGATTATTTCCATATTCTGCAACTTTATTATTTTCTTACCTTATTTGGATTAATCGAGTGTTTTACTGATTCTTCATTAGTTGTTCCTTAATTGAATGCCTATGTACTTACCACTAATTGTCTATTTTGTACCTTATGCTCTACTTGATTTCTTTCCTTAATCATTTCTGCCTATTTCTGTTGGTTGATTACCCCTTAATTAAAGGGTTACTTGCACTGATTTGATATTGATTAGTATTTGGTTCCATAATTACTATGCTACTTTGAATCTTGCCTTATTTTTATCGAATTTCGAACTACTATATACACACACTCTTCATTAACACAAACATGAACACATTGGTTTAAAAAAACTCTCTTTCCCACACTCAAAACTCTCTAGCTCTCTTTTGTGATTACTTACTACTGTTCTAAGTTAGTCGGCTGCAAGCCAAAGCTAACTATTGTTCTCTCCTATCCCTCACCTTTTGTTTGCTTTCACTTAACTGGTATGTCCTAATTTTATTAAAAGTTTCAAAACAACATGTTTCTTTTATTGCTTCAATTCCTCCTGTTTCTAGTTTGTTTTCACTTATGGTTTTGTTGTTCAAATTTACACTAATATGTTTACTTCATTGCTCCATCAACATGCTCCTGAATGTGTCCGCTCCCTTAGATTCAGCATGTTTATGAAATGTTATCCCCCTTTTTAGTGTACCCCAATATGACTCCCCCTTAATAATGTTCTATGCAAAGTAGTTAGTTATCTTTAAGTGATTTGATCATGTATTAATTCTAAAGTTCCTTAACCCTTTAGCATGTTGTTGATTCGGCACTCAAGTGCTCCTATAACTATATGTTTACCTATGTGACCTATGTGTCCCCCCAAATCCCTTGACCCCTTGTTTGTGGATGCTGAACCTGCTTTGGGTTCTATGATCTCTGGCTATGTATGAACCTGTTTTGGAGGTGCTATGTTTGGACTGTTATTTACTACTCCATTCTTTTTTTTAAATCTGTCTCTATTATCTTTTGCAAAACTATTGCAAACAAGTCCCTTTTCAAATTGTTTCCCTACTCAAATCTTTTCAAGCATTCTCACCACTACTCCTAAGTCACTAGGTTCTGCCCCCTCCAGTATATGTACTGCCTTGGGATCCTCTTGAGAAACCTCAGAACTCTGGCATCCTAAGGCTGGCCGTTTCACACTGCACTTATTCAATTTTTTTACCAAGTCTATGTGTAAGCACTACCCGGGATCCTTGATATCCTTAGGGAACTTGATGCACCTAGACAATGGCACCGTCTATGGAATTTAGGCATTTGAGGCTATTGGAGATTTTGTAAATCTGGGCCTATTTGTAGGCTCCCTATAGAATAACTTCTTGTTTTTTCTTATTTACTTATGTAATTCATTCATATGATCTATAATAATTTGTAAACGAATATCGGGGTAACTAGTGAAAACGAGTGGGTAGTTACATATTTGTGGGATAATACGGGTAGAAACCATGCCTATAGGACATTATATTTTGCTACGTTTGCCTTACCATGTAGAAACCATGCCTATAGGATTTTATATATTTGCTATGTTTGTCTTACTATGTTATAAATCATGCCTATAGGTTTCAAGTAGTTCCAATAATAGAAATCATACTTATAGGTCTTAAAGTCCACTTCATGAGTAGATGCCATGCCTATAGGACATGGTCTAGTTTAACTTCTATTATAACGAGTGTTTACATGTGTTTTCATTTGTTATCATGCCTGTAAGCTTCTAAAATCAATTTTAAACAATTAGACATCATGCCTATATGGGACAACGCCAGAAATTCTGTCTATGGATTTAAACCAGTTTAGTTAAAATAAATCAATCGAGTTGCGATTAGTTCACTTTAAAACTAGTTTAATTAGTGGTTTATTTTCCCTGAAATGAGTTCTTTCAAAAACTACTCTAATCTATTATTAGACAGCATGCATATAAGGATTCAAGAATCTGTTTTTAAAAAAACCTGCCTTGTTTTACTATATAAAACATAGCTATCAATATTCCGCGTATAGGCAAGCCTATAGGGCATTTTCCAAATCCTATAACTCTGAAACTGTTTCTGTTACTTAATTGTCATTATGATTTTTTAAGAGGCTTAATAAATCAGTAGGAAAATTGATAGGGCCATTACTTCTGAGTAAATAAACTGCCTATCTTTTGTGTCTTGATATTCACTTAGCCATCATGTCTTAGGATACTGTTTAACCAAAAACCCTTATTTGTGTTTGAATCGTGTTGCTTATGTGTGTTGTTTGAGGAGGTAAACTCGAGCCTTTAATTGCTTTTTTATGTGCTAAGGTCCTAATTGTTCTTGCCTGTCACCTTAGTATTTTTACCTTTAAAACCTTAGGGGTCCGTTTAGAACTACCTATAAGTAGAGGTCCTAAATTTCCTCCAGGACTATTAAGAAGGGACGGATAACAACACGCAATAGAGATTGTTGACCAACACTCACTTTATAGCTATGAGATAATGTGCTTTACTTGCCAATTATTTGCTTTAAACAATTTATGTGTTAATGGACTAATTCATAAATATAAGTTCGGCTGGGACCCACCGTTGTGGACTGCGAGGGGTGCCTAATACCTTCCCCTCAAGGTTATTTTGATCCCTTACCCTAATTTCTAGGAACGCAAACCAATCCATGAGTTAATTACTCTAGGTTCCCTAACGCACCATAATCCGTTAGGTGGCGACTCTTCTAATACCGAATTCCCAAAAAGGAAAGGAGTTATTACCCACCATGAATATCGAAACCCAGACTCTTCTCTCTCCGCGGAGGGGAAAAAGGGGGGCGCGACAATTGCATCAACCACAGATGATTTGCCAATGTATATGCTTTTGCATGTTCTCCCTGGATATTTGTACAACTTTTCAAGTTTGGAACTGCCTCAGTAACTCCCGCACCTTTTCTTGGTATTACTGCATTCGTGTTTCCCTTGCCACGTATGTTCCTTGCATTTGGTTTACTACCAGCTGTTAGTCGCTTTTGATTATGATTTGTTCAATACCAAGCTCTCTCGTGAGCTTCTAACCTACAACCACAACTTCATACTTTACCTTATTCTTAGTAATTGGATAACATTTTATTGCTTGCCTTATGACTTCTCCTGAAGGTGGAATTAAAATAATTCCTAAACATTCTCCTTTAACATTTGAAGAATCGTCTGTAAACAAGGTCCAAGTCCCTGAATTAGCTCCGATGAACACTCACAGCTCTTTTTCTACTCCAGGAATCAAGTTCGAGCTAAAATTTGCTACGAAATCTGCTAATACCAGAGATTTTATGGTAGTTTAGGCTGATATATCATATTATATTCACTAAGATAAATAGACCATTTAGCTAATCTTCCTGACAACTCTTGTTTGTATAATATATTCCTTAGTGGAAAAGCAGTTATAACTAAAATAGGATGACATTGAAAATAAGGCTGTAACCTCCTTGATGCCATGATTAAAGCTAATGCAAGTTTCTCTAAATGTAGATACCGTGTCTGAGCATCTAATAAGGATTTACTAACATAATAGATCGTAGACTTCTTACCTTCCTCTTCACGTACTAGTACCATACTTACCGCCACTTCTAACACAACAAGGTAAATGAGCAATCTTTCCCCGTCCTTGGCTTTGATAACATGGGAGGTTTTGATAAGTATTACTTTAAATCCTTAAGATCTTGTTGACACTCGTTAGTCCATTCAAATTTATTTTGCTTTTTCAATAGTGAAAAGAATTTAAAATATTTTTTCGAAGATTTGGATATAAACCTTCCCAGAGCTGCTACTTGACATGTTAAACGATGCATCTCTTTCTTGCTGCTGAGTACATCATGTATTTCCTCAATTGCTTTGAATTGCACATGATTAACTTTAATACCCGTGTTAGAAATTAGAAAACCCAAACATTTACCTGAAGCAACGCCAAAGGCATATTTTGTCGGGTTAAACGTCATGTTATACTTGTAGAGAATTTTAAAGGTTTCAGTCAAGTGTTAGAAATGTCCCCTATTATGTGTTGACTTGACCAACATATCATCTTTTTAGATCTCCATGGTTTTTTCCAAGTGTTCTTGAAATATTTTGGTCACCAATCTCTGGTACGTTGCTCAAGCATTTTTCAAGCCAAATGTCATGATTTTGTAACAATAAGTCCCCTAGTTTATGATAAATGAGGTCGTTTTCTCATCTAGAGGATCCATATTTATCTGATTATAACCGGAATAGACATCTAAAAACTTTAAAAGCTCATGACCTGCGGTAGAATCAATTAACTGGTCTATATGCGGTAAAGGAAATGAATCTTTATGGCATATTTTATTTAAATCATTATAATCTACACAAACTCGCCAGTTTTCATTTTTCTTTGGAACCACGACAGTATTAGCTAAGCAGTAAGGACACTTTACCTCTTGTATTGAACCAATTTTCAGAAGTTTTTTGTACCTCATTTTGCTTTACTTGATTTTTAAATGATCCTTGCTTGTTTTTTTTTGTTTGACAGGTGGGTGCAATGGTTTTTCATTCAGTTTGTGAGTCATTACCTTTGATGGTATACTTGTCATGTCTGAATGCAAAAAAAAAAATATTTTCGTTAGCACATACAAATTCAATTAACTTATCTTTCATTTCTAGGCTCAAGTTTGCTCCGATTTAAACTTTTATGTCAAGACAATTGAGAAATAATATAACAACTTCAAGCTCCTCTATGGTTGTTTTGATATTTATGTTTTCCTCTGGTTCTTGAATCATATCAGGTCTTGAGTCCATATCAGCTTGACCTCTCACACTTTGAGTAGAGGTGTTGTTGAATTATCCTTAACTGAGTTCTTTAATTGCTATTTTGAACCTTCGTCGTTGGATGTCGTATTTGTGATCACCACTGAATTAATATCTCGTGGTGCATATTTGTCACAACCCCAGTTCGACCTCCGTGAATATGTCGTGATGGCACCTAGTCCCTATAACTAGGTAAGCCTAACAATGCGGAAAAACAACATAGCTTGCGGAATAATTAAATAAAAACTGAATAACTAAAAGAAAACTATATATAAATGCCACTCGGCATATACAACTCAAAAAAATGTGGAAGTCTACTATATCACCCCAAAAGCCTAAAACTCAAGGGAACACAGACTAACGGAAAGTAAATACATAGCTCTAACTCCAGAATGTCTAAAACGAACAGTACGAAAAGGAAAAGCTAACTGCTAAAGCTAGAATAAAAAAGAGACTCCAGGTCTGCAGACCCGGAAAATGTACCTCAAAATCTCTATTAGGTCTCATCGCCCCGAGGATGATACGCCTGGGTAGAGCTACCTCGATCTGCACATGAAAAATATGCGCAGAAAGGGCATGAGTACACCACAACGGTACTCAGTAAGTGCCAAGCCTAACCTCGGTAAAGTCTACAAGGAGAATCTAAACAGGATAAATAAAGAATGTAGTAATAGAAAGCAGACACAAGACAATACAAAGAAATGTTGCTCACAACAAAAATGATAATGCGGGGATCTCTTGGTATCCTCACAGTATACACGAAGGATCTCTTGATATCCCGAGGATATCTTGGTATCCTCATTAGCAATATGGGATCTCTTGGTATCTTAAGGATCTCTTGGTATCCTCAATAGTTATATATATACATGTTCCATGGATCTCTTGGTATCACGCACTCTCAGTACAGAACATATCACGTGGGGATCTCCCGGGATGCCGTCCCATAGTCCCAAATTTAAAACGCACAATAACAACTCAAACAACAAGAAAAATACCAAAATTGGAACAAGTAATAGTGAATTCAAGCCTAACATGCTTCACGGAGTACAAACAAGATAATTTAAGCAAATAGGCAAGTAAGTCAACTAAACATGCTTCTCTAAGCTAACACAGGAAAAGCTTACAATTAGGATAAACATATAAGCAAGAAAACTCAATTGAAATACTTCAAGTAAAAATGGATTTTTCAACAATTAGCTCAAGTACACGCTCGTCACGTCACGTACGAGGCATTCAATTATCAAATATCATGTATGTAACGACCCGACCAGTCATTTTGAGCTCTAGCACGTCGTTCAGTAGTTGGAAGTCATGAACAGCTTCATTTCAGGTATATTGAATTGTACGTATGGTCATAGTTGAATTTCGGGAAATTCGGAGTCAAATTGGAAAGAAACTTTTTATTGCGGCAACCTTAAGTTGAAGAAAATGGCTAATATTAGAATTTTCAGTAAATGACCTCGGAATTGGGATATGAAAGCTCCAGCATGTTCGTATGATGATTTCGGACTTGGGCGTATGTCCGGATTTTGTTTTGGATAACCCGTAAGCATTTCGGCGTATATTGTGGAAGTCAGTATTTTAGAAGAATTTCATAAATTTGGGTTGGAAGGAATTCCAGTGTTATAGATGTCCTTTTGGGATTCCGAGTCTAGGAATAGCTCCGTATGGTAATTCTGGAGTTGGGAGCGCGATCGGAAGTGAATTCGGATGTCCGGAGGTCATTTTGAAGTCATTTGGCTAAATATAGAATTTGAAGGTTTTTGAGAAAATTTGACCGGAGGTGGAAATTTTGATATCGGGGTTGGAATGCGGTTCCGAAAGTTGGGGCAAGTCCGTAATGTCGAATGTGACTTGTGTGCAAAATTTAAAGTCATTCCGGAATGATTTTGGTAAGGTTTGAGACACTTAGTCTCTTTTAAGGAAGCTTAAGTTGGAAAAGTCAACCAGATATTGACTTATGCGTTAGAAGGCTCAAAATGCGAATTTTATGGTTCGGATAGCTTCGTTAGGTGATTTGGGACTTAGGAGTGTGTCTGGAATATTTTTGTGAGGACCGATGTAGAATTAAGCTTGAATTGACAAAGTTAGTATTTTGACGAATTCCGATTGATAGGTGAGATTTTGATCCGAGGGTCGGAATGGAATTCTGAGAGTTGCTGTAGCTTCGTTAGGTGATTTGGAATATGTGTGCAAAATTTGAGGTCATTCGGACGTGGTTTGGTCGGGTTTTTGATCGAAAGTGTATTTCGGAAGTTTTTAAAAAATTAGGCTTGAATTCGATGAGTTTTGGGTAATTTGATGTTGTTTGAGGTGATTTGATGATTGGAATAGGTTTGAATAATATTATGAACTATGTTGGCATGTTTGGTCGGGGTCCCATGAGGCTCGGATAAGTTTTGGAAGAGTTTTTGGAAGATTTTTGCCGTTTTGAGCATAAGTGTGTAACGACCCAAAGGTTCATTTTTAGTTCTAGAGATCGAAATTCGATTTCGAGACTTCCAGAATTTTGATAATGAATTATAAGACTGTTCTGGAAAGTTTGGTCTAATTTCATCAAGTCGCGATTGGGTTTTTGACGTGAAATATGAGTTAATTATTTAACAAGTGAAATGAGTATCGCACTGGGCAAATGAGCTCCGAATTGAGTTTCGATTGAAGGGTTGTGTTCGTATTATTATTTGTGACTCATAGGAACTAATTCTGAGTTCGTATGATGGAGTTAGAGCCATTTTAGTAAAAAATGGTTGTGCTGCAATTTCTTTAGTTGCTGCTGTATTTTTCTGCAGCGTGAACAGTAACCGCGCATGGACAGTAACCGCGCGGGTGAACAGTGACCACGCGCGTGAACAGTACCGCGCGCGTGAACAGTGATTTCCGAAAAAAATATCAGTTAGTTTATAAAATCGATTTTGGGTCATTTTTCCACCATTTTTTTTTATCATTTTGAGAGCTTCTTGGTGGAGATTAAAGAGGATTCAAAGGGGAAACGACTTGAGGTAAGTTTCTTGGACTTAGAACTTATTTTTATTATGAATTCTACCTAGAGATTCATGAAATATAAGCCTACCAATCAAGAACTAGGGCTTGAATTTTGAAACCAAACAATTAGGATTTGAAGGGTCAAACGAGCTCCGATTTTTGTGTTCTTTATATATACGGACTCGTGAGAGGACGAAGAACATTTTGATGTAAAAATTTCTGGATTTCGAGACGTGGACCCGGGGCTCGAGTTTTGCAAATTTCGTGATTTTCGATATTTTTCGAGTCTTTTCGATTGGGTTATATTCCCTTAGCCTATTGTAATGTATTCATTGTGGTTTTGGCCAGATTCGATGCGCGAAGAGGTGGATACAAAAGGAAAGGGCATCGCGGAGTAGTATTTGGCCGGCTAGAGGTGAGTAATGATTTTAAATGATGCCCTGAGGGTTTGAAACCCCGGATTGCACAATGTAGTGCTATGTTGAGGTAAGGCACGCGTTGTATGACGAGCGCGAGGTCATTTACTATTGGGGATTGTGACTTGGTTCATCCCGGTTATTATTTTATCGCGTATTTGATAAAGACTTGTTGTTTTTCACCATAATTTGGGCTTCGTGCCAATTATTTGAAATCCTTTTGTGAATTTCCATCACTATTTTTCCTCACTAATTGAAATATTATTTGAACTCAGTCCAATTGAATTATACTATTTCATGAACTCAGCTACATTTATACTCAACTTGAGATTTAAATGATGTTTATAATGTTGTTTGAGCTGAGCACCATTGTTTTACTGATGCCCAAGGGGCTTATGATTATTTTCTGGACTGATTGAGGCCGCAGGCCATATGTGAGGATATGTTTAGTGATGTAAGGAGGCTTTCAGGACTCGAGTGTGATGTGTGAAGGCTTTAAGGCCTATTGATATTGCGCTTTGGCTGTAGGAGCCCCTCCGGAGTCTGTACACACCCCCAGTGAGCGCAGGGTACCCAGGTGAGTTGGGAGTGGGCCCGAGAGGCCGATATTGTGTTTTGTGAGTTGGGAGTGAGCCCGAGAGACTGATGTTGTGTGTTTTGTGAGTTGGGAGTGAGCCCGAGAGGCTGATGTTGTGTGTTGGTAAGTTGGAAGTGAGCCCGTGGGGCTGATACTGTGCTGAGAGTATGATATTGTGCCCGAGGGGCAAGTTTTCTGATTATTCCTTACTTGTTGAAATTATTTGTCTCCATCGTTTTTAAAAGAGAATTATCTGATACTGCGCAGATTTATTATGTAATTGGTTATACTGCTTGAGATAGCGCTATATTTTGCCTTTATGCGATTTCATGCTTTCAGTCGCTATTTA
Organism: Nicotiana glauca; assembly: GCA_026770625.1. NCBI lineage: Eukaryota > Viridiplantae > Streptophyta > Magnoliopsida > Solanales > Solanaceae > Nicotiana > Nicotiana glauca. Next base: position 88,269 of record MU742661.1, read on the forward strand.
TTTTTATTACTCATTGGGTCGGAGTACTCACACTACTTCCTACACCATGTGTGCAGATACAGGCAGAGCTGAGTTCGCTCCTGAGCGCTGATTTCTTCCAGACCAGGCGGTGACTAGGAGTAACGAGGTAGCTGTTGACGTTTGCAGCCCCATTTTCTCCCTTATCTTTGGTTATTTATGGGATTTCCAGACTTGTAAAATATTGGTAAACTCTGTAGTAGCTCATGACTTGTGACACCCCGATTTCGAGCTGAGTTGGGGATGGTTTCTGTGTTCTATCACGTTTATCTCGCATTTAATATTATATTGCCTATGATTTAGACTTATTCTTGCTAAGTAATTACAAGAGATGAAATGTTTTGTTGATTGGCTGGCCTTGTCCCCACGAGAGGCGCCATCACGACTGGGTTGGGATTTTAGGTCGTGACAAGTTGGTATCAGAGCCTAGGTTACATAGGTCTCACGAGTCATGAGCAGGTTTAGTAGAGTCTCGTGAATCGGTACAGAGACGTCTGTATTTATCCTCGAGAGGCTGCAAAACCTTTAGGAAAATTTCACATTCTTGAATTCTTATCGTGCGTTCTTGATTCAGCTTGAAAAGTAACTCTTGAAATTCCTTCCCCGCATTCGCATGCACGCATGAGCGCTCAATATCAGATGTTCCTTGATGGCTTGTGATTCCCTGATTGAGGGGCGAGACGTGATCTCTATGAGTTGATGTTGGGCCAGTCTGAAGGACTTGAGACCGGATCTTTTCCTACGGCTTGAGCACCGAGGCGCTGATTGTATGAGCAAGTGTTTTGAACTTATATGTCCGGTATTGCCCCTATTAGTGGGAATGACGGCTGGGTAGCAATGTGATGGGTATGTTAGTACTGCGAGATATTTCTATATGACTTGGAAGTGTCGATGAAGATCTGTTGGATGATAGGTGAACTATTAAGTGTATGATTTCCGTTGTTATTAGAGGTGTAGCTCCGAGTTATGGGCGTGAAGAATCTTTTCAAGTCTCCTATTTGGAGTGAAGTAAATTTCATGTTATAGTATGAGTTTAGATCCAGGAAGGCTAAGTGATTGTGTAATGTGTATGATGGTGGAAGGTATACAAAAATGTTAATTGGGGGCAAAGTAGGTGGGTTATCTCATGCGAAATAATCTACGTAGGTGTGTTCCTTATAATGTTGAGTAGAGAGTTTCTTTTCTACTAACAGGGTGTATGTGTTGAGATTTGAATTTGACTCTAATTGAGAAAGTTGAGTTGATTGTCACGAGAATGAAGGTGATCTTAGTAGTGGAATTGAGGTATTTTATGGTCTGTGTTACCTAAGCTTGTGAAGAATTTTTGTTGAACTAGCTGTAGTAATATGGCAATATTCTTGAGTTTGATGACCTGCGTGGCCTGGTTGAATTAGAGGAATTTAGTTCTGATAGCTTGATTAGGAGAAAATGGATTTCCAAGTGTTCTTGATGGTTTCTACCATGGTTTAAACCAGATACTTTCTACCGGTATGGGGAACGTGTTGTGTATTGTGAGTTCCTGTATATTTCTTCATTATCGATGTGGTACGAAGGTTTTGGAGAGAGGTTCTGTTTAATGTGGGGTTTCCTACTGGTACTGGGTTGGTTTGAGTGGTTATGGTGATCGAGAATGGTGTTGCGAGTATACGAGTTGTGTAGTATGTTATGCGATTATATCTAGGGTTATTGTTATGGCTTGACACAGTTTGTTCGGACTTATACAGTGTGTGTATGTGAGATTCGGGTCTTGAAAAGAATTCTGGATGTTAGAAATTGGGCTACAAGGATTCGGGGTAAGGTTAAAGTAATGTTTATTATTCACTACAATGGGTTTAATGTGTTTCGGAATAATTGGTTCCAATTTTTTTTATGAATTATATGCCCTACCGGTATGAGGGTTCGTTATGTGCTATGAAAAAAAAATGTTTACGAAATTTATTGAGAAGAAGAAAGAAAGGAAATTGAAAACTGCAGTTGGCACAATGTGAAATATTTAAACCGGGCTGCAAGCCGCGGTGGAGGTTATGTAAGGACGAGGTCCTTGTGGTAAATATTTATGAGTTTAAAGTTTTCCTTTGTAAAGTTTAATTCGTACGATAATATTAAAAGGGAGTCATGCCAGTTAGGTTGATTTGATAATTCTTGTATATTTTATGTTCATATTCAGCCATTTTCGTACTGTAAACATTGAGTTTTAGCTTATGAGATGAGTTCCCAGGTGGCGTTAAATGTGACTCATTAATCCGAGTAAGTAATAATGAGGTCTTCATGCCTCACATTCTGTTGTCAGTATTGTGAAAATTTGAAATGAGGTGGTGGTTAATATGAGATTTATTGATAATGATGGAATTATTTATGAACAACTATTAAGACCAAAAATGTGGTTATGATCATACAAATGATACGTTTCATGTCAAAATATCATTGTGATAATATCGGGCTTGTGATGCGGAGATTAGTGTTATTGATATACTTGTGGTACTTGTTGGGTTGTGGACATGCTGTTAGGAGTTGTTTTGGTGTTACTCTGACAGGTGGATAGGCCCAATTACAAGGGAGACTCTGCCGAAATATTTGAAAAATCTGGGAGTTAGTCAAATTTTGGGGACTTAAGAAGGTTGAAATGTTGGAAGAATATCTAAGATCTATATGAAGTCGTTCGGTTCATTTGGTTGTGGATTGTGGGGTGTTGTCCCGGCTATGGTGGTAGTTCTTGCGTGTTATGAGAAGAAATGACTTATTACGGGTCCAGGAAAGGCTATCAGCCTAGTTCAGTGCGAGCAGAATCGACCTGAAGTGGGTGAATGGATTTAAATAGGATTATGGGCTTCATGTGAGTCAGATGTGTTCATTTCAGTATAGCGCTCCTCAAGGAGGGGTGTTGGAATATCATATATTGTTCCGTGTTCGTCAATTCATGTAATATTATGATTGTGCCATGTGTGCTGTGAAACGGCTTGATAAATTCCTATTCTCTGGGGAAAAGTCCATATTAGTTGTGTGAGTTGAGCAGTCCATTCCTGAATCATTTCCTTATGTATCTTGTTCGCGTTATGGCCTATTGGCGCATTTTTGCATCATGTGAGACTGTTGGTCATTGTCTGTGGTGATTGGTTGTCTGAGCAGCTCGTACTAGGTGAGGCGAGACTATTGGTATCGGGGACCATTGCAGTGGGATTATGTGAGGTATATTACAGGGCAGTTACCAGTATTTGGGTAGTAATGAGGTGATGATTTTAGTCAAAAAGGAGAGAATTAATGTTGGGTTAACTCTGCAATTGGTTAGAAATTTCTGCACATCTCCTCCGTTGTGGTTGTATCGTCAGCATTATAACAGAATGTATAGGTATATCATCATATGCATTGGGAGCATCAGAGTCGTGGAATTTTGGCTATTAAGGTTCATGGAGTGTCATTGTGGTTAGATGGTGAATTATGCGATGCATGGTGCTAATTCAACAAAGGTACGCAGTCGTGTTCTGGTACCTCGTGTGGTAGTTGATACGGTGTTTATATACAGAGAACGGGTCTGGCAGAGAATTTCAGGTGTTGGAATTGTATTCTGAGCTTATTGTATGGATAAAAGAGGATATCTGCAGATTTGATCAAACTAATGTGTCCATATGAGTTGTGGTAGCACGGGCAGGTGCACGAGGTGTTAAACAGTGATTTCAGATAACTTAAGAGCAGTTCTTGGAACGTTCGAAGACGAACGTCTATTTAAGTGGGGGAGAATGTAACGACCCGACCGGTCGTTTTGAGCTCTAGCGCGTCGTTCAGCAGTTGGAAGTCATGAACAACTTCATTTCAGGTATATTGACTTGTACGAATGGTCAGAGTCAAATTTTGGGAAATTCGGAGACAAATTGGAAAGAAACTTTTCATTTCGGCAACCTTAAGTTGAAAAAAAGGGCTAGGATTGGAATTTTGAGAAAATGACCTCGGAATTGGGATCTGAAAGTTCCAGCATGTTCGTATGATGATTTCGGACTTGGGCGTATGTCCGGATTTGGTTTTGGATAACCCGTGAGCATTTCGGCGTATATTGTGGAAGTTAGTATTTTAGAAGAATTTCATAAATTTGGGTTGGAAGGAATTTCAATGTTATAGATGTCCGTTTGGGATTCCGAGTCTGGGAATAGCTCCGTATGGTGATTCTGGAGTTGGGAGCGCGATCGGAAGTGAATTCGGATGTCCGGAGGTCATTTTGAAGTCATTTGGCTAAATATAGAAATTTGAAGGTTTTTGAGAAAATTCGACCGGAAGTGGAAATTTTGATATCGGGGTCGGAATGCGGTTTCGAAAGTTGGGGCAAGTTCGTAATGTCGAATGTGACTTGTGTGCAAAATTTGAAGTCATTACGGAATAATTTTGGTAAGGTTTGAGACACTTAGTCTCTTTTAAGGAAGCTTAAGTTGGAAAAGTCAACCAGATATTGACTTATGTGTTAGAGGGCTCGAAATGCAAATTTTATGGTTTGGATAGCTTCGTTAGGTGATTTGGGACTTAGGGGTGTGTCCGGAATATTTTTGTGATGACTGGTGTAGAATTAAGCTTGAATTGGCAAAGTTAGTATTTTGGCGAATTCCGACTGATAGGTGAGATTTTGATCCGAGGGTCGGAATAGAATTCCGAGAGTTGCTGTAGCTTCGTTAGGTGATTTGGAATACGTGTGCAAAATTTGAGGTCATTCGGGCGTGGTTTGGTAATTTAATGTTGTTTGAGGTTATTTGATGATTGGAACATGTTTGAATAATGTTATGAACTATGTTGGCATGTTTGGTCGGGGTCCCATGAGGCTCGGATAAGTTTTGGAAGAGTTTTTGGAAGATTTTTGCCGTTTTGAGCATAAGTGTGTAACAACCCAAAGGTTCATTTTTAGTTCTAGAGATCAAAATTCGATTTCGAGACTTCCAGAATTTTGATAATGAATTATAGGACTGATCTGGAAAGTTTGGTCTAATTTCATCAAGTCGTGATTGGGTTTTTGACGTGAAATGTGAGTTAATTGTTTAACAAGTGAAATGAGTATCGTACTGGGCAAATGAGCTCCGAATTGAGTTTCAATTGAAGGGTTGTGTTCGTATTATTATTTGTGACTCATAGGAAAAAGAATCGTCTAATTCCGAGTTCGTATGATGGAGTTAGAGCCATTTTAGTGAAAAATGGTTGTGCTGCAATTTCTTTAATTGCTACTGTATTTTTCTGCAGCGTGAACAGTAACCGCGCGGGTGAACAGTGACCACGCGCGTGAACAGTGATTTCCGAAAAAAATATCAGTTAGTTTATAAAACAGATTTTGGGTCATTTTTCCACCATTTTTTAATCATTTTGAGAGCTTCTTGGTGGAGATTAAAGAGGATTCAAAGGGGAAACGACTTGAGGTAAGTTTCTTGGACTTAGAACTCATTTTTATTGTGAATTCCACCTAGAGATTCATGAAATATANGTTGAACTAGCTGTAGTAATATGGCAATATTCTTGAGTTTGATGACATGTATGGCGTGGTTGAATTAGAGGAATTTAGTTCTTATAGCTTGATTAGGAGAAAATGGATTTCCAAGTGTTCTTGATGGTTTCTACCATGGTTTAAAATAGATACTTTCTACAGGTATGGGGAACGTGTTGTGTATTGTCAGTTCCTGTATATTTCTTCATTATTGATGGGGTACGAAAGTTTTGGAGCGAGGTTCTGTTTAATGTGGGGTTTCCTACTGGTACTTGGTTGGTTTGA
>MU742661.1:97672-118520 GCA_026770625.1 Nicotiana glauca
AAGGGGCTTATGATTATTTTCTGGACTGATTGAGGCGGAAGGCCATATGTGAGGATATGTTGAGTGATGTAAGGAGGCTTTCAGGCCTCGAGTGTGATGTGTGAAGGCTTTAAGGCCTATTGATATGGCGCTTGGGCTGTAGGAGCCCCTTCGGAGTCTGTACACACCCCAGTGAGCGCAGGGTACCCAGGTGAGTTGGGAGTGGTCCCGAGAGGTCGATATTGTGTTTTGTGAGTTGGGAGTGAGCCCGAGAGGCTGATGTTGTGTGTTTTGTGAGTTGGGAGTGAGCCCGAGAGGCTGATGTTGTGTGTTGGTGAGTTGGGAGTGAGCCCGTGGGGCTGATACTGTACTGAGAGTATGATATTGTGCCCGAGGGGAAAGTTTTCTGATTATTCCTTACTTGTTGAAATTATTTGTCTCCATCGTTTTTAAAAGAGAATTATCTGATACTGCACAGATTTATTATGTAATTGGTTATACCGCTTGAGATAGCGCTATATTGTGCCTTTATGAGATTTCATGCTTTCAGTCGTTATTTAATTTTGTTACTCACTGGGTCGGAGTACTCACATTACTCCCTGCACCATGTGTGCAGATACAGACAGAGCTGAGTTTGCTCGTGAGCGCTGATTTCTTCCAGACCATGCGGTGACTAGGAGTAACGAGGTAGCTGTTGACGTCCGCAGCCCCGTTTTATCCCTTATCTTTGGTTATTTATGAGATTTCCAGACTTGTAAAATATTGGTAAACTCTGTAGTAGCTCATGACTTGTGACACCCCAATTTTGGGCTGAGTTGGGGATGGTTTCTCTGTTCTATCACGTTTATCTCGCATTTAATATTATATTGCCTATGATTTAGACTTATTCTTGCTAAGTAAATACAAGAGATGAAATGTTTTGTTGATTGGCTGGCCTTGTCCCCACGAGAGGCGCCATCACGACCGGGTTGGGATTTTAGGTCGTGACAATGTCTTAAGGGGAGAGGTCCCTCACACAAGGTTAGACAAGCCACTTACATCGAACCGACACAAAAAATCAACTAGAAACCACACCTTTGACAAGAGTATCCGACTCCAAATGACCCAAATCTATTCAATTCAATTACATATCGTAAATAACATCTCAAGAAACTGATTATACTATTAAATTTAAAGCTAAGGCACGAAATTAGGTAAAATAACCAAAATGCCCCTCAGGCCAATATCTCGGAATAGGACAAAATTAATATTTTCAGAACCCTCGTACTCTCACGAGTCTATACATAATAAGAACACTGAAATAGGAGTCCAAATGACCTCTCAAATCCTAAATTTAAGGTCTAAGAACTTTTCCCCCAATATTTCCCAATTTTTTATCCCCAATTCGAATTTAAATGATGGATTTAACTACATATTGATGGAATATAACTAAAAAGGATTAAATAAATGTTACCCAATTATTTTCTCTTCAAAACCCTCTCAAAATCTCCCTCTCCCGAGCTCCAATTTGATTTTTTTTTCTAACTTTGAAAACAAACCCTCGAAATCACTATTTCACTCCAGTGATTTTTGCTTCTCCTGTCAAGGGACCGCACCTGCAGTCCCACTTCTGCGGACAATGTGCCACTTCTGCGGCATTCCTTTAAGTGGCCAGGTTCCGCTTCTGCGGACCATCACCTCTCCTACAGTCTCACACCGCTTCTGCGGTCTCACACCGCTTCTGCGAAATACATGCCGCTTCTTCGGTTTCATTAAAGGGCCCAAACTCCGCTTTTGCGGTCCTGATCTCGCAGATGCGGATCCTTTTCTGTGGAATTTCCACTGCATCTGCAGAAACTGAAGACCCTGACAAAACCCGCTTCTGCGGTCCTCCACTCCACATTTGCGGTTCCCAAGCTGCATATGCGAAAATACCAGAAGCAGCAAAAATTTGATATCTCCCAACTTCTAAAATCCTTCTGTCAACCATCCAAAATCATCCCGAGGCTCCCGAGACCTCAACCAAAAGCACAAATAACACCTAATATCCTACTCAAACTTGTATCAATCCATAAAACAATTAAAACGAAACCCAATACATCCAATGATTAAAGCCTAAGAACTTCGAATTCTATCAAAATACGCTTTCGATTAAAAACCTAACCAAACCTCGCCCGAATGGCCTGAAATTTTGCACACACATACCAAATGACATGAAAGAGCTACTGCAACTTCCAGAATTCCATTCCGACCCTCGGATCAAAATCTGACTATCTGCCCGGAAACTTCAAAAATTCAAACTTCATTATTTCAAGCCTAAATTAGCTACGGACTTCCAAAACACATTCTGAACACGGTCCCAACCGCGAAATCACCTAACAGAGCTAACAGAACCATTGGATTTCCATTCCGAGGCCGTCTTCAAACCGTTCCAACTACGGACAACTTTCCAACACTTAAGCTCTCATTTAGGGACTAAATGTCCCAAAACTCTCCGAAACTCAAAATCGAACATCTCGGCAATTCAAATTAGCATAAATAGACTTGGGGAAAGCAATTAATAAGGGATCGGGTCGTTTTATTCTTAAGACGACCGGCCGGGTCGTCACATCCTCTTACACTTAAACATTTGTTCGCCCTCGAACGAGCATAGAGAATATACATGAAGTAGTGAAAAGATGAGGGTACCGGTTGTGCATATCCCGCTAGGTCTCCAAGTCGCCTCCTTGGTTGGCTGGCCTCGCCACTGAACCTTCACTGAAGCAATTTTCTTTGATCTCAACTTCCTGATCTGCCTGTCTAATATAGCCACTGGCTCCTCAACATAGGATAGGTCCTTGTCCAATTGTACTGAACTGAAATCCAACACGTGCGACGGGTCACCGTGATATCTCCGGAGAATCAAAACATGAAATACCGGATAAACCCCGGCCAAACTGGGAGGCAAGGCAATCTCATAAGCAACCTCCCCAACTCGCCTTAAAATCTCAAAAGGGCCAATAAACCTTGGACTCAACTTCCCTTTTTTCCCAAACCTCATGACGCCTTTCATAGGCGAAACCCGAAGAAGGACCCGCTCACCAACAATATACGAAACATCACGAACATTTCTGTCCGCGTAGCTCTTCTGTCTGGACTGGGCTATACGGAGTCTATCTCGAATCACCTTAACTTTCTCCAATGCATCCTGAACCAACTCTGTGCCCAATAGCCTGGCCTCACCCGACTCAAACCAGCCCACTGGAGATCTACACCTCCTACCATATAAAGCCTCATACGACGCCATCTGAATGTTGGACTGATAACTCTTGTTGTAAGCAAACTCCGCTAATAGCAAGAATTGATCCCAAGACCCTCCAAACTCAATCACACATGCACAGAGCATATCCTCAAGAATCTGAATGGTGTGCTCGGACTGTTCGTCCGTCTGGGGGTGAAATGTCGTGCTCAACTCCACCCGAGTACCTAGCTCCTGCTGCACAACTCTCTAGAACAGCGATGTAAACTGAGTACCTTTGTCTGAAATAATAGAAACTGGAATACCATGCAGACGGACGATGTCCTAGATATAAATCTCCGCCAACCGCTCCAAAGAATAAGTAAAGTGAGCGGACTTGGTCAGCCGATCCACAATAACCCAAATAGAATCAAACTTCTTCAAGTTCCGTAGGAGTCCAGATACAAATTCCATAGTGATGCTCTCCCATTTCCACTTCAAAATCTCTATCTGCTGAAGCAACTCACCCGGTCGCTAGGGCTCATACTTCACCTGCTGGAAGTCGAGGCATCTAGACACATAACCAACTATATCTTTCTTTATCTACCTCCACCAATGGTGCTGCCTTAAGTCCTGATACATTTTTACGGCAGCCGGATGGATGGAATACTGCGAACCATGGGCCTCTGCTAAAATCAACTCTCAAAGCTCATCAACATTGGGCACACAAATCCGGCTATGCATCCTCAATACCCTGTCATCTTCGATGGTCACATCTCTGGCATCACCATGATGAACCTTGTCCTTAAGGACAAGCAAATGAGGGTCATCATACTGCCGCTCCCTGATATGATCAAATAAGGAAGACCGGGAAACCACACAAGCTAGAACCCGACTGGGCTCCGAAAGATCCAATCTCACAAACTGGCTGGCTAAGGCCTGAACATCCATCGCCATAGGCCTCTTTGACGCTGGTAAATATGACAAAGTCCCCAAACTTTCCGCCCGGTGACTCAAGGCATCGGCCACCACGTTGGCCTTGCCCGAGTGATACAGAATAGTAATATCATAATATTTCAGCAACTCTAACCACCTCCTCTGACGCATATTCAGATCCTTTTGCTTGAATAAGTGTTGCAAACTCCGATGGTCAGTATAGATCTCACAAGGCATATCGTACAAATAATGATGAGCGATCTTCAAGGCATGAACAATAGAAGCTAGCTCAAGGTCATGGATAGGGTAATTCTTCTTATGTATCTTCAACTGTCTGGACGCGTAGGCAATTACCCTACCGTCCTACATCAACACCGCTCTGAGTCTAACTCTCGAGGCATCACAATAGACAGTATAAGACCCCAAACCGATAGGCAACATCAAAATTGGGGATGTAGTCAAAGCTGTCTTGAGCTTCTGAAAGCTCGCCTCACACTCCTCTGTCCACTGAAATGGGGCACCCTTTTGGGTCAATCCAGTCATAGGGGCCGCAATCGATGAAAATACCTCCACACAACGACGGTAGTAGCCCGCCAAGCCAAGGAAAATATGAATCTCTGTAGCTGAGAAGGGCCTAGGCCAACTCTGAACGGCCTCTATCTTCCTCGGATCCACCCGAATGCCCTCACTCGATACCACGTGGCCTAAGAATGCCACAGAACTCAACCAAAACTCACATTTCGAGAACTTTTCATATAACTTCTTCTCTCTCAGGGTTTAAAGCACTGTCCTCAGGTGCTGCTCATGATCTTCCCCACTTCGGGAGTTTACAAGAATATCATCTATGAAAACAATGACGAACGAGTCAAGATATGGCCTAAACACACTGTGCATCAAATACATGAAGGCTGCTGGGGCATTGGTCACCCCAAATGACATAACAAGAACTCGTAATGGCCATACCGAGTCCCGAAGGCAGTCTTCGGGATATCTGGCTCCCGAATCTTCAACTGATGGTAACCTGAGCGCAAGTTAATCTTAGAAAACACTTGTGCGCCCTGAAGTTGGTTATACAAATCCTCAATAGGAGGTCAAGGATAGCGGTTCTTCACTGTAACCTTGTTCAACTGGCGATAATCAATACACATACGTATGGAAATATCCTTTTTCTTCACAAACAAGACAGGAGCACCCCACAGTGAAACACTAGGGGCGAATAAAACCCTTATCAAGCAATTCTTGCAACTGATCCTTCAACTCATTCAACTCAGGAGGAGCCATACGGTACGAAAGGATGGAAATAGGCTGAGTGCCCGGCAACAGATCAATGCCAAAATCAATGTATCTATCGGGCAGCATGCTCGGAAGATCAGCTGGAAGCACATCGGGATATTCCCGTACCACTAGGACTGAATCAATTGAAGGGGTATCAACACTAACATCTATCACATAATCTAAATACGTGGCACACCCCTTCTTACCATGCGTTGAGCTTTAAGGAAAGAGATAACTCTACTGGGAGTGTGATCTAAAGTACCACTCCACTCAACATGCGGAATGCCTGGCATAGCCGCGTCACGGTCTTTGCGTGACAATTAAGAATAGCAAAATGGGGCGACAATCAGTCCATGCCCAAGATAATATCAAAGTCAACCATACCGAGTAATAATGAATCTGCTCTGGTCTCAAAACCATGAATAGTAAGCAGACATGACCAATAAATGCGGTCCACAACAAGAGAATCCCCCACAGGAGTAGAAATATAAACAGGGGCACTCAAAGAATCCCGAGGTACTCCCAAATGCAGAGCAAAGTAAGAAGACACATAAGAGTAAGTAGAGCCCAGATTGAATAAAACCGATACCTCTCTGTGACCAACCAATATAATACCTATAATGACGGAGTCGGAGGACACAACCTCGGTACGAGCAAGAATAACATAATATCTGGCCCGGCCCCTCTCTCGAGGGCATCCTCTATCTCCCCGATCTCCGCCCCTAGCTAGCTGGGCAGATGGGGTAGCAACTGGAGCTGTAATCATGGCCTGAGAACTCTTTTGAGCACGTTGTGGCTGAGAAGTCAGTGGGGGTGCACTCCTCCCAAGTCTAGGGCAATCCCTCACCACATGGCAAGTGTCTCCACACTCAAAACAAGCTCCGGGAGGGCGCGGTGGCTGTGACTGGCTCGGGCCAGATCTACTGGACTGACCTCTGAAAGCACCCGTGCAAGAGGCGTGCTAGAAACTGGAGGTGCATAGTAAGGCTCCTGAGGTATAGGTGAAACTGGAGCATTGCTGGCTACTGGAAGAGCTAAATGAATAGGGCAATCCATATAACCCCTACCATGGTGACCTGCTGCTGGGGTACGGGCACCAGAGTAGTGGCTCGACTCTCGAGACCTCTTGACCTCTCTCTCCACTCGCTCCCTGGAGAGCATACCCTCGATCCTCCTAGCAATGCTCACTACCTGCTGATATGGGATGTCCATCTCCAACTCTCGAGCCATGCTAGATCTAATGGGTGGGCTAAGACCCTCAATGAACCTACGAACTCTCTCATGGACTGTAGCAACCAAGGCTGGTGCATGCCTGGCCAACCTGGTATAGCGGATAGCATACTCCGAAACGATCATAGTACCCTGGCGTAAATGCTCAAACTCTACGCGCCATGCGTCCCTAAGACACTGAGGGATAAACTCTCTCATGAACATATCTGAGAACTGGGTCCAGGTCAGTGAGGCAGCCTCGACTGGACTGTCTATCTCATAAGTGCGCTACCAATCATAGGCAACTCCCTAAAGCTGGAAGGCAGTGAAGGAAACCCCACTGGACTCTACTATGCCTATAGTGCGAAAAATACGGTGACACTCCTCTAGAAATCCCAAAGCATCGTCTGATGCTAATCCACTGAATACAGGAGCCTTGTACTTCTTGAAGCTCTCAAGCCTCACCTGCTCATCCTCAGAAGCCGTTGCCCTATCCTTGGGCTGATCGGGCACTGCAAGCGGTGCGGGAATAATCTTGGGAACCTACTCAACATGCACTCACTTCTCAGGAGTGCGGACGGCAGGAGTCTGTGCTATTCCCCCGGCCTGAGATGTGACTGCAGCAAGGGGAAGCAACCCCGCCTGAGCCAAGGTGGTGTACATACTCATGAACTAAGCCAAAGTCTCCTGAAGAGCTGGAGTAGTAGTGGCAGTAGTAGGCGTGCCAGGTGCCTCGGCTCCGGCTGGATCTGCTGGTGGTTCCTCGTCGGCAGGTCGCACAGGTGCTCTGGCTGCACCACATGCGCATCCTCGATCTCTACCCTGGCCTCGGCCTCTGACGGCTGCAGTAGGGGGCGCGAGTGCCTGATCATCTCGAGTAGCACGTTTCCTCACCATCTGTGAGAGAATAAAAGATAGAAGTTTAGAGTTGGTGATGTCAAAATGTCGCACGAGAAGGAAATCAAATGAAGTGAAAATTTCTTCCTAACAGTTACATAGCCTCTCACAGATAATCACAAATGTTTCCGTACTGATCAACGAGACCCTAAAACTCCGAAACTCACGGGAACATAGGCTAACGGAAAGTAAATACATAGCTCTAACTCCAAAATGTCTAAAACGAACAGTACGAAAAGGAAAAACTAACTGCTAAAGCTTGAATAAGAAAGAGACTTCAGGTTTGCAGATGCGGCAGATGTACTACAAAATCTCTGCTAGGTCTCTCCGCCTTAAGGGTGATACATCTGGGAAGAGCTACCTAGATCTGCACATGAAAAACATGCACAGAAAGGGAATGAGTACACCACAGTGGTACTTAGTAAGTGCCAAGCCTTACCTCGGTTGGGTAGTGACGAGGAAGGTTAGGGCCCTACTGAGATAAAACAAAATAAATGATAGGATAAGGAAAGCAGTATAGATAAAGTCTACAATGAGAATCTAAACAGGATAAATAAGGAATACAGTAATAGAAAGCAAAAACAAGACAATACAAGGAAATGTTGCTCACAACAGAAATGATAATCCGGGGATCTCTTGGTATCCCGAGGATCTCTTGGTATCCTCACCGTATACACGAGGGATCTCTTGGTATCCTCAATAGCAATACGAGATCTCTTGGTATCCCGAGGATCTCTTGGTATCCTCAATAGTTATATATATACATGTGCCAGGGATCTTTTGGTATCCCGCACTCTCAGTCCAGAACATATCACGTACAGGAAATCTCCCCGGATGCCGTCCCGTAGTCCTAAATTTAAAACATACAGTAACAGCTCAAACAACAAGAAAAATACCAAAATTAGAACAATTAATAGTGAATTCTAGCCTAACATACTTCACGGAGTACAAACTAGACAGTTTAAGCAAATAGGCAAGTAAGTCAACTAAACATGCTTCTCTAAACTAACACAGGAAAAGCTTACAATTAGGATAAACAGATAAGCAAGAAAACTCAATTGAAATACTTCAAGTAAAAATGGATTTTTCAATAATTAGCTCAAGTACGCACTCGTCACCTCATGTATGAGGCATTCAATTATCAAATATCATATCCTAAGGGGAGAGGTCCCCCACACAAGGTTAGACAAGCCACTTACCTCGAACCGACACAAAAAATCAACTAGAAACCACGCCTTTGCCACGAGTATACGACTCCAAATGGTCCAAATCTATTCAATTCAATTACACATCATAAATAACATCTCAAGCAACTGATTATACTATTAAATTTAAAGCTAAGGTGTGGAATTAGGTAAAATGACCAAAACGCCCCTCAGGCCAACATCTCGGAATTGGATGAAATTAACATTTTCAGAACCCTCGTACTCTCACGAGTCTATACATAATAATAACACTAAAATCGGAGTCCAAATGACCTCTCAAATCCTTAATTTAAGGTCTAAGAACTTTTTCCCCAATTTTTGATCCCCAATTCGAATTTAAATTATGGATTTAACTACATATTGATGGAATATAACTAGAAAGGATTAAATAAACGTTACCCAATAATTTTTTCTTCAAACCCTCTCAAAATCGTCCTCTCCCGAGCTCCAATTTGATTTTTTTCTAACTTTGAAAACAAACCCTCAAAATCACTATTTCACTCAAGTGATTTTCGCTTCTGGGGTCAAGGGACCGCACCTGGGGTCCCATTTCTGCAGACAATGTGCCGCTTCTACGGCTTTCCCTTAAGTGGCCAGGTTTCGCTTCTGCGGACCATTACCGCTCCTGCGATTCTGCTTTGCGGTCTCACACCGCTTCTGCAATTTCATTAAAGGGCCCAAACTCCGCTTCTGCAGTCCTGATCTTGCAGATGCGAATCCGCTTTTACGAAATTCCCACCGCATCTACAAAAACTGAAGACCTTGACCAAACCCGCTTCTACAGTCCTCCACGCAGCATCTGTGTTTCCCAAGCCAAAGTTGCAAAAATACTAGAAGCAGCAAAAATCTTATATCTCCCAACTTCAAAAATCCTTCCGTCAACCATCCGAAATCATCCCGAGGGCCTCAAGACCTCAACCAAAAGCACCAATAACACCTAAAATCCTATTCAAACTTTTACCAATCCTTAAAACATTTAAAACGACATCAAAAACCCGATATATCCAATGATTAAAGCCTAAGAACTTCGAATTCTATCAAAATACGCTTTTGATTAAAAACCTAACTGAGCCTCGCTCGAATGGCCTGAAATTTTGCACACACATCCAAAATCACATGAGGCAGATACTGCAACTTCTGGAACTACATTCCGACCCTTGGATCAAAATCCCGCTATTGGCCCGGAAACTTAAAAAATTCAAACTTCGGCATTTCAAGCCTAAATTAGCTACGGACTTCCAAAACATATTTCGAACATGCTCCCAACCCTAAAATCACCTAATGGAGCTAACAGAACCATCAAATTTCCATTTCGAGGCTGTCTTCATACCGTTTCAACAACAAATAACTTTCCAACACTTATGCTCTCATTTAGGGACTAAATGTCCCAAAACTCTCCGAAACTCAAAACCGAACATCCCGCCAATTTAAATTAGCATAAATAGACTTGGGGAAAGTAGTTAATAGGGGATTGTGGCATTAATTATTAAGACGACCGGCCGGGTCATCATAATATTGATATCCTCAAATTAGCTGGATTCCCTACTGTGACTGGAACTTGATGACTTGATGCAATGTTGATAGGACTGCATCTATATCATGAATCCATGACCTTTCCAAGATTATATTATAGTCCATGTCCGCATCTATTACATGGAATTTAATGCCTTTGATGTCACCCTTTACGAATGTAGCCAATATAACTTCTCATTTCGTAACGATGCTTGAATTGTCAAACCTGGTCAATGATCGTGCTTTTGGTATGATTCGATCATTCGCTTGTATTTCATTTATCACTATCATTAAAATAATGTTTACTAAACTACCTGGGTCAATCAAAACTCATTAAAAGTGTTAGTATCATGTACAAGTAATGATATTACCAATGCATCGTTGTGAGAAATTATCAAGCCATCTGCATCTTCGTCATCGAACACTATGTCGTCTCTTTCCAAAACTAGGACAACCCATTTCCCGTGGATGACAATGACCTTTGATGTCTTTTTCGCAATCGTGTATGTTAACCCATTAACTTCTTCTCCCCCGATTATGATGTTCTTTTTGGAGATGGGGGATTTGGTGGTTCTTGCCTATTTTTCATGTAAGATTGTTTTCCTCTCTTGCTAAACTGATCAGTGAGATAACACTGCTTAAGTAGATATTCAACTTCCCCCCTGTAAGAGCCTACAATCTGTTGTTCTATGGCCATACTCATTGTAAAACTCGCACCAAAATTCCAGATTCCTTTTGCTAGGTTCTAATCTAATTTTTCTCGGCAATCGTACCTTGTTACCCATTCCTCTCAGAACAACCAGCAATTCGGTAGTGCTGACATTAAAACTATAATATCCTATTTTTGCTTGAGAGTTTGAATCATTGCCTCTAGTGTCCCGTTCCCTTTTGAATTGGGAAGAGAGACTCATCTCCTTTTGTCTTGATCTTGAATCAAACCATGCATTTTCTTGTTTGGATCAGAAATCTTGTCCTGCAGATCCTATATAAGGCTCGTACCTATTCTTACCAGATATTTTTTCCCATTTTCGAACATCTTGACCCTGGCCTTTCTTCTACCCTTAGTTGAGTCATCGTATCTTTTTCTATTAGCATCTTCGTGCTATATCAATTGTATACATCATTCCAAGTAGTTGTAGGAAAGTCCCGCAAACTCTCTTTCAATCTTCGTGTGGCTTCTGAACTTTTCTCCTTCAAATTATATGCGAATGTCATAGCTACCCAATTATCAGGTAGTCGTGGCAACATCATCCTCTTACGTCGGAATATATATACAAATTATGTGAGCAACTACGTACTTCCGTTTTTAACTTTGAAAATTTCTTATATCCTTTTTTTCTAGTATTTGGGCCCCCGAATGTGCTTTTGTAACTGAATCTGCAAGCTGAGCAAAAGAGCCAATAGACTTTTCAGGAAAGGGTGAGTACCATATTAGTGCCCCCTTCCAAACTTTTTAACCAAGACTAATTCAGTTTCTTACTTGGTTAAATCATTGCCTTTGACCCCTGTGGTAAATGCAGTAATGTGATCTTGTGGCTCGGATGCCCCATCGTATTTAGGAATATCAAGCATTTTAAACTTTTTGGGTATTGGTAAGGGTGTTGCAC
Organism: Nicotiana glauca; assembly: GCA_026770625.1. Classification (NCBI taxonomy): domain Eukaryota; kingdom Viridiplantae; phylum Streptophyta; class Magnoliopsida; order Solanales; family Solanaceae; genus Nicotiana; species Nicotiana glauca. The sequence continues at coordinate 109,489 of MU742661.1, forward strand.
TTGGCTTCCAGGGCTATTATGAATGTTGTAATATACACACTCTTGATAATTGGAGGCACGCTAGGTATTTGCTATATATGCTCGTTTTGCTCCTTGAGTTATTTCTGCAAAGTTAGTACTAAACTTTATAAATAGAAATTATGCAGCGTACCTGATCCTTAATATCTTGATTTGTTTGGTATTTCTCCACTTCCAGAATTTTCAAGCCCTGAATGCGGATTTTCCAAGGTGGTATTTACTGGTGGCGGAGTTTGTGCAACTGTAATGACTTGACCAGTCTTTTTGCTTTCTAAAATATCGTTCCCCTAAATAATACTTCTGGTATGTGCTTTTACTATTTTATAGCTTTGGGGGATGGTTAGCTAGGGATTTAGAAGGGCTCGGGTTGAAATTAGAACACTTGGTTCCTTAAGGTTGGCTAAAAAGACCAAGTTTGACTTCGGTCAACATTTTGAGTAAACGACCAAAGAATTGGGATTTGACGGTACCAATAGGTTTGTATGATGATTTAGGACTTGAACATATGCTCGGATCGGGTTTTGGATGACTCAGGAGCGTTTTGGCGCCTAATAGTGAAAGTTGGTTTTTTGAAGGTTTTAGAAGTTCTTTAAATTTGGTTTGGATCATGTTTTGGTGATATCAAGTTCCAAATGGAATTCGAGACTAGGAATAGTTTTGTAATATCATTTAAGACTTGCACGCAAAATTTGGTGTCAATCCGAGTAGTTTAAGTACATTTCGGCGCATTGGGAGTAAATTGAAGAACTTGAAGTTCATAGGTTTGATTCAGTTAGTTTTGGGATGTGATTCTTAGTTTTAATGTTGGTTCGGGCGTTCTAAGAGTTCGAGCGAGTTTGTTTTATTATTCCAAACTTGATGGTATATTCAGTTGGGGCCCCGGGGGCCCCGAGTGCCAAGCATACGAGGCTCAGACCAAGTTGGAAATTGGGAGCAATAGCTAAAGCTCCCAGTTGCTATCATTATTGCACCTGGGCTTGGCCAGACACAGGTGCGATCCATGAGACGCAGAAGCGAAATAGTGAGGCCAGCCTATCCATCCGTAAGTGCGGAAGTTTTGGCGTTCCTACGTGAACGTAGGTGCGAGAGCAGCGGTTGCAGGAGCGGAAGGCGCACAGAAGAGGCTCTCTTTTGTTCGGAGATGCGGAGCTTGGCCAGTTAAGGGAAACACGTACCTGTGATGATGTTGCCACAGGTGCGGGACTGCAGATGCTGCCAAGGCACCACAGGTGCAAAAATCACTAGGCAGAAAGGTTCATTTAATACGGGACTTAAGCCATTTCTAATACATTTCTCTCACTCTTTGGGCGATATTTGGAGCTTCTTGATAGGGTTTTTCGCCTAGCACTTGAAGGTAAGTGATTCATACCAATTGGGAGTCAAATATATAGTTTAATGGTAGATTATAACATGTAAATTAGTGAAAATTATGGGTTTAGGTGAAAACCTAGGGTTTTGTTAAAAATGAGATTTAATCACATAATTTATTATGGAATTTAGTAAAAATCATATATTTGAGTTCATAAGGTTATGGGTAATAACTTCTTCAAAAATTTCCGAAATCCGGGCATATGGGCCTGGGGGTGAGTTTTAGGAATTTTGCAAATCGGCTTGGAAAATTACTTTGATAGTTAGGGTATGAACTTTTAAGCATGCATTCATTATTTTATATAACATTTGACTAGTTTTGAGTCGTTTGGCTCCAAATTAGGGTTGGGCACAAATCTTGGATCGAAAAGTAGGCCTTAAGACGAGGTAAGTCTTTTTTCTAATCTTGTAAGAGGGAATTTACCTCATAGGTGAACTTAATTAATATGTGTTGTCATTTGTGGGGGCTACGTGCACGCGAAGTGACAAGAGTACGTACGCAACTACTATTCCTGCTCATGTCCGGGTAGTTTTAGGTTTACACCTATGTTGTGGACACCGTTATCTGATTTTATTTTTTAATTGTATTGAATGGGCTAAGTTAAGGATTTTAAGATTTCAAAGGTTTCAAGTTGAATTTCTTTATCTTGAAAAGAATTAAGAGATGTTATGATTAACTTGATAAATTATATTTAATCGCGTCGCAAGTATATTCCACGAGCGGGATGACTTTTCCACTACTCTTATGGGAGCGGGCCGTTCGCCTCGGCAGGTTAATAGATGCATCTATGGTTCGTGTTGTTCGACCCTCAGCAGTGCACACAGTTATGTATATGCAGATTTGGATCGGGTCGTACGTCCTCGGCAGAATTCGTGCGTGATAATATAATTGGAGTCTCTTTCATAATTGATTTTAATTTATTTGTTTGAGAGATTATTTGTTTTAAATGAAGGAAATGATTGTAATGACCCAGTCGGTTGTTTTATGAGTTATCGCTCTATTTCCTCCATTTCTGCTTCTTTTTGTCTTGTTCAGCTGTATTATATGGTATTGGGTTGGTTGGTTAGGGTTCAGAGTGGTTTTGGAAACGAATGAGACACTCAGTCTCTTTTGAGTTAGCTTAAGTTGGAAAAGTCAACCGAATATTGACATATGCAAAAAAGGCCTCGGATAAGAATTCCAGTGGTTCGGATAGCTTTGGTAGGTGATTTGGGATTTAGGAGGGTGATCAGAATGTATTTTGGAGGTTCATGGTAGATTTAGGCTTGAATTGGCAAATTTGGAATTTTGGCGCTTTCCAGTTGGTAGTGGAAATTTTGATATCAGAGTCGGAATGGAATTCCGAAAATTGGAATAGTTCTGTTGTGTGATTTGTGATGTGTGCGCAAAATATCAGGTCATTCGGACGAGGTTTGATAGACTTTTTGATCGAAAGCGGAATTTGGAAGTTTTGGAGTTTCTTAGGCTTGAATTCGAGGGTGATTTGATGTTTTGATGTTGTTTGGAGCGTTCCGAAGGTTTGAACAAGTTTGAATGATGTTATAGGATGTGTTGGCATGTTTAGTTGAGGTCTTGAGGGGCTCGGGTGAGTTTCGGGAGGTTAATTGACTAAGTTCTTGTTTTGGGGAGTTGCAGATTTCTAGTATTTAGGTGTAAAAGAATTACTCTTCGCATTCGCGAAGAGGGCTCGCATTTTTGAAGGTATGGAAAGTCAAAGGACTGCGAACACGAGGATATGGACGCGTTCGGGAAGAGTAAAGTGGAGCAGCTGGGCTCCCAGAAGTTTGTACTATGCGTTAGCGTTGGATGTGTCGCGTTCGCGATAGCCTAGACAGCTGATTCTGAGACGTGGGCCCGGAGGTTGGGTTTGACCAATTTCGGGATTTTTGATGTAATTTGATTGTTTTTGCATGGGCTTCGTTCCTTTAGCATATATTGATGTTATGAATCTGATTTTGGATAGATTCGACGCAAGTTAAGGTCGAGTAGAGTGGCAAAGGCGTCGCGAAGTAGTATTTCATCCAATTTGAGGTAAGTAACGATTGTAAATCTAGACCTAAGGCTATGAAACCCCGAAATTTCATACTGTTTTGATAAATGAGGTGACGCACATGCTAGGTGACAGGCGTATGGGCGCGCAACCGTAGGGAATGTGACTTGGTCCGTCCCATGGCGACTACATAGTTGCATATTTTGATTACTGTATATGATATTCATGTGTTTGAGAAATGAATTTGTTAACTTGGATTGAATGCTATGTTTGGGGCCTTGTGCCAAACTGTTTAGACCCTTAGGGGTGTTTTGATTTGAAAGCATATCCTCAGTCATGTTTTACCTGTTTATTATTTAATCCTGTTTCATTACTCTACTTCTTAACATATGAAAACTATTTGGGCAGAGTTTCCCTGATTCTTACTGATATGCCCGAGTGGCCGTGCGGTTAATGAGAGAGAGAGGTTGAGGACCTATGGTGAGGATTATACATATAAATTATGGATCGGGATGCAGGCCGCATCGATATTTATATGGATCGGGTTGCACTCCACAGTGATATTTATATGGATCAGGATGAACGCCGCAGCGATATGTATTGGATCGGGCTGCACGCCGCAGCGATATGACGCTTGGGCTGTAGGAGCCACTCCGGAGTCTGTACACCCCTAGTGAGCGTAGTCGACTATCTATTATGGATTGGGCTGCACGCTACAGTGGTTATTATTATTATTATTATTATTATTATTATTATTATTATTATTATTATTATTATTATTGTTGTTGTTATTGTTATTGTTATTATTATTATTATTATTATTATTATTATTATTATTGTTATTATTGTTATTATTGTTATTGTTATTATTATTATTATTATTATTATTATTATTATTATTATTGTTGTTGTTATTGTTATTATTGTTATTATTATTGTTATTATTATTCTTATTATTATTATTGTTATTATTATTGTTATTATTATTATTGTTATTGTTATTGTTATTATTATTGTTATTATTCTTATTCTTATTCTTATTGTTATTATTGTTCTTATTATTATTATTATTATTATTATTATTATTATTATTATTATTATTATTATTATTATTATTCTTATTATTATTATTATGAGATATCTATTGAGCCGAAGTGTTGAGTACTGACTGATGAGAGCTGAGTCACGAGTGACTGAGAGGCTTGCCCGAGAGGCTATACTTATGAGTGATACCTTGCCCGAGGAGCTAGTTTATGATATTTTTTTTGCTTTCACTCTTCTTTTATACTGAGCCTCTGTTGAAAAATGTTGGATAAGTGTTTAAAAGAATTGTTAATCGAAACTGGAGTTTTACGAGATAATTGGCTATTGAACTGCAGATTTTGACTTGATATTTTTGTTGAGATTTTCTTGATAAGTATGCATATGATTTTAAATTCTCGTCAATGCACTCAGACTTTATTTACTTTATTTACGTACTGAGTTGGCGTATTCATGTTACTCCTTGCACCTTGTATGCAAATCCAGGTGCCCGAGCATCAGAGTGAGAGCTTCCAACACTTTCAGGCCCTCCTTCCTCCTTCCTATCGTAGTACTTTATATTTTAGACTTGTTTTGTATTAGTAGATAGTGTTGCATGTATTTAATGGATCATGACTAGTGACACCACATTCAGGTTGTGTTGTTGTATTTTCTTACTTATTCCGCATTCTCTTTAATATTTTAAAATTCTGAAAGCTTTGAGACTTAATCTGTTTAGAGAAGTGAATTTATAAATGATATCCATATTTTTTGAGTTGTGTTTTGGCTAGCCTAGTACTGTGATAGGCGCCATCACGAACGAGGTATTTTGGGGTCATGACAATGATTCGGTTCTTAAATATGGTGAAAGGATTGTTCAGTTATTTCTTGTTTTGAGTTTTATTATCATCTCTATATATGTCATGTTTAATTAAAATTTCATATTATTATATTGTTGGCCCTTAGTAAGTGTCAAAGTCGACCACCTTGTCACTATTTTTTTGAGGTTAGACTAGATACTTACTGGGTATATATTGTTTATGTACTCACGCGACACTTCTACACTTAAATGTGCATGATTCGAGGCAGTTGCATCTGGATATCACTGTGGCATGCACGCTTGAATTACACTTCGAGACTTCACGGTAAGCTCCCTTCCGAGCCGTTCTGTAGCAGCCGGAGTCTTTCTCTTATAATTTTTTCTATCTATTTTCTTTCAGATAATATACTAGTATTCTTTTGTATATTCTACTAGTATGCTCATATACTTGTGACACCAAGTTTTAGCACACACAGTTGTAGACTTATGATTTTGGAATTAGTTTTTTGATTACGATTTGCACTCATTTGCTTTCATTTAATTATGTTACATCTGTAAATTCCTAAATCTTTTAACAATGAGGAATTGTATTCACTTAGCAAACTTATTTAAAACAGGAAGCCACTAGATTGATCAGTGTTGGCTTGCCTAACCACGATGTTGGACGCCATTACGGCATATAATGGAATTGGTTCGTGATAGCAGCGTTGGGCAGTCCATTTGCAAAAGCCCGTAGTGCTTCATTCACGTATTGGACAATCAACTGCTTTAAAGCACTTGTTCGTCGGTTTGTTAACATGGATGTTGCCCATCAGTGCGAGTAGCAGACCTTTCAAGTGAACTTTCCCGTGAATGTTATGGAGTAGCTGTGGGTGTGTGATGTGGTGGAGTTCCATCTTGTTGATTCACCTAATCAATTCCTTAGCAGTATACATGTTTTGTTGCTAAAAAATAAAATTTAAAAAGTGAACAGATTATCATATTCCCTGTAACGGAACCAATTTATTTAACCCTAAAATAGTTTTTATTGTCAAAGCTAGTATTAAGAAAAATTAGGTTACTGATAACCAATATTACTTCACTTTCTTGGAATACGGAAATAAAGCAAATAAATAAAATAATAAGTAAAGGAAAGAAAGCTTATTGTCGATTTCTAATCTTCCCTAGAATTGTGTATTAGAATCTTGAATTCAAATAAAGTAAAAAATTGATAGCATATATATATATATATATATTTAGAGATATTTAGAGATATTATCATACAAAATGAAGTATGTGTCCTCATTAATTGTAACAGTTTTAGAGATATTATCATACAAAATGAAGTATGTGTCCTCATTAATTGTAACAGTTTTCCTACTAATTTTGAATCGTTAATGGCATTAATTGCTTTGATTGCCTTTTGCAATAATTACGGTAATAATAGAGGATCATGCGAAATCAAAACTAATGTTGATTCCCCTTCCATATTATAACAGATTCATGAATCTTCCTTTTTATAGTGTTCATACATCTCGTGCCTATTGCCTATTTTCGAACAGTTAGATCCGGGACTCCTATGATAAAATACCATAGGTATTTTACCGTGCCTTTCTCTTTTTCCTTATTGGCCCAATTTCAAGTGCCACTTATCACCTCGATATTAGTCCACGATGTTATGTTTTTTTTTTCTACCAATACATACTCCACTTTTTTTGTGTGGTTAAACTGTACACCACTTCAATTAACAGTACTCCATTTCGTTTTCTTTTTTTTTCTTGACGTTCTCCTCAAGTCCTATTTTATGGAAAAGATGTAAAGAGTACTGACCACCGAATTAATATATAGTCAAGAGGAAGAGACAGATATGTGTTTCAAATTTCAATCCACTTCATTTTCATAGTTTTCCATTAGCTACTTCAGAAAATAACTATCAAGTGGGATCGGAGCAGTTTAGTCATAAACTTTCGTTAATATCTTGATAGACTTTTGCACTTCTAGAAGCCTATGGTAAAATTTAATCTATGTTTTGATTCTACTAAGAGCATACCCTCAAGAAAAAAACTTCCTACCAACGGTTGCGAAGAGGCGGAGCCAGGATTTTGAACCTTATGGGTTCAGAATTATAATTCTTTTAAGTTATTGGATTCTAAATTAATAAGTTGTACATATTCAAAAAATTTATTAAGATAAATACATGATTTGAACAAAAACTAAATATTTGATTCGGCCAAACCCGTATCCTGCACCCTACCTCCGTGTGAGGATTAAAATAATGCAATATATATCAAGACTTCTAAAGTTTTTACTTTCGAGACAAATCAATGCATCTACATCTCTTCTTAATTCATTTTGCTATTGTTTTTTTTTTAAACAAAGGACTAACTAATGCAATAAAAATTGTATAGGAAGAAATTGACTTAAACATTTGATAATGCAAGGAAGTCAGAAGTCTTACCACGTGCCTAGAACATCAATATAAACACAGATATTACACATCTTTTAATTTTTTTCATCACCAAACGAGTGATCCCTCATATTTGAAAATGATATACACTGACAATCTGATAGTGCAGTTTAACTTACGATAGTATGTCAGTTATCATTTTTATCTGATTGTCAATTAGTGCTTATAATAGAGATTTATCTATAGTTACCTTAGTGATTGTGCAAATAATTTTTATGTCGTCATTAGTGCATATAATTTAAACACTTTTGAAATTCATGAGGTAATTTGCATTATATGATATACTTAACACTTGACAAACCTATACCCTCTAGAAGAAGAAAAACAAGCACAAAGTGGATCATTAATTATGAACGAGTCTTGACTCTCGAAGGAAATAAATAATTGAGAAGGTGGAGTTCATCCACCTGAAATATGTATATGAAAATGGATATGTCGTTTTCAGATGCTTGTGCTTGATCATGTCCGTGTCTTGTTTTCTCTATTTGCTTAAAGCGATTCTTTGAATATAATTAAGTACAAGTAATATTTTGTCAAGTTTACCAATAAAAGAGATTCGTGATTATGTTAAGACGCGGGAAGCGAGGGTCAGATGGTTCGGATACACTGGTGAGCAGGTGTGAGCTTCTAGCTTTGGACGGCACAAAAAGAGGTAGATGGCGGTCTAAGAAGTATTGGGGAGAGGTAATCAGATAGGACATGGCGTGACTTCAAATTTCCAAGAAACATGACCGTTGATAGGAAACTGTGAAGGTTGAGTATTAGGGTTGTAGGGTAGGAGGTAGTTGGGGCAATTGCATCTATACCCGTTTTTTGTGCCACATTTTAACCTATGCCCGCTTTGCAAAAAAAATTGCAAGCGTACCCGCTTTTTCGCATAACTTCAGCACACGGGGCTGAAGTAGCAAAGGCAATCACACAAAACTTCAGCATTTTAGTAGCCGGGCCTGAAGTTCAGCTCTAGAGCTAAAGTTTTTGTTTTGTAGCTCGCGAACTTCAGCTCTAGAGCTAAAGTTTTATAATTTTATAAGCTTTTGCTTAGTAACTGGGAAACTTCAGCTCTAGAGCTGAAGTTTGCCAGTTATAAAATAAAAACTTCAGCTCTAGAGCTGAAGTTTCTATGTTGTAACTAGGAAACTTCAGCTCTAGAGCTGAAGTTTCTATGTTGTAACTAGAAAACTTCAGCACTAGAGCTGAAGTTTGCCTGTTATAAAATAAAAACTTCAGCTCTAGAGCTGAAGTTTTGTTTAGTAGCCCCAAAACTTCAGCTCTAGAGCTCCAGTTTTCATGTTATAAAATAAAAACTTCAGCTCTAGAGCTGAAGTTTCTATGTTGTAACTAGAAAACTTCAGCTCTAGAGCTAAAGTTT